>JBBMEG010037754.1:4509-17671 GCA_037832605.1 Cyclanthera cordifolia | reverse complement strand
TTAAAATGGAACAAAATTAAAAATCAATTGACCAAAATTAAACTATTAATAGTTTAGGGACTAAGATATAACAATCATAAAATTTTAGGGATCAAAATGATATTTTCACTGAAAAAAATTATTATACCACAATTATAAAATAAAATTATCAATCTTTTTTTTTTTAAATTTTAAAAGATTATATTGTTTAAGAGATATCACTATTTTTATAAGAAAATATTAATATTTTAAATGTATTTATTAAACATGTCAATTAATTACTATTCAAATCAAGTAAAAATAAAAACATAAAGAAAAAAATAGGAATAACAATTATGATATGAGCAATGAAAATGATTATGATATATAATCATGAATAAAAACGATCAAATTAAAATATATAAAATATAATTATGTTAATATAATTGTTTAATGAAATTGTTGATGCGAATAACAGTTACCATTTAAACTTAAAATGAATTTGATTTCATTACTAAAATACAAAGACATTTACATCCTAACCTTCCATATGAGTATAGAAATTGTTTGTTCAGTCATGTCTCTGTTAAAATAAAGTTCTATTCTTTAACGAATCATATTTTTTTAGGACTCTTAGGATTTTTTTTTGTTGATATTCTTCTGTCCAACAATTTTATATTATTTGTAGTTTTTTTCTCTCTTTTATAAGGCTATAAATTGCCATGTCTAGTTTCAAAAAAAAAAAAAAAAAAAATCACTTTGAAATCTAATTGTTTACCTTCTCTTTAAACATTGTTTATGTTCTCTTTTATAAGGTTATATATTGCCTATGTCTGGTTCCAAGTACCAACTGAACTTTAACAACTGGTATCAGAGTCAGTTGGAAAGAAGTTGCACTATTCGAGTGATCGACCACTAAAAGTATGAGTGATGACAAAACCTTAACAATAATTCCTCACTTTAATGGTCATTATGATCATTAGAGTGAATTGATGGCGAATTTGCTTAAAGCAAATGACTTATGAAGCTTGGTGGAGAATGATTTTTTGGAACCACTAGAAGGAACGCAACTGGCTGTTGCACAACAAATACATCATAACAAAGCTAGAGTACGTCAATGATCATAAGGTAAAGCATTACGTGTATCGGGCGATTGATCGAATTGTTTTTGAACGAATCTTGGACTATCACACATCCAAGATTGTTTGGGACTTAATGAAGAGAAATTTTGGTGGAAACCAAAGAGTGAAGAAATCACTTCTTAATGCATTAACAATAGAGTTTGAGGTTTTGGAGATGAGAAAGGATGAAACCATCACTGAGTATTTTGCAAGAATGATGATTGTTGCTAATAATATGAGAAGCAATGGAGAAGAAATGCCAAACAAGAAAATTGTAGAGAAATGACTACGCATTCGTACTAACAAATTTTCATATGTTGTAGTATCCATTGATGAGTTACAAGGTTCGTTAATGGTGCATGAATTATAGGAATTTTGACGTCTCACAACAATGATGAAGAACAAGCATAAGTTGTGTTTCATTTGGAATCACAGGTGAATTCAAAGGGTACATAATGTTTGATTCTGTTGTAAAAAAATGCATAGCGAGTTGTGATGTAATTTTTTATTTGGATCGTCAATGAGATTTAGATTAGGGAAAAAGTATTGAAATTCCAACTGTCCAAGAAGAAGACAAAGATAAACACACAGTTTCAATTTCATCGATTAATTCATATGATGAAATTGAAGTTGTTGTTGAACGAGTAGTTATAGATACAACACCAGCTGCTAAAACCAAACCAGATTTGGCTATAACGAACAACAGAAGTCGACGTCCACCTATATGGTTAACTGATTATGTTTGGGGTGAAGAATTGTCTCAAGAAGATAATGTTAACATGCTGTTTTTTACGATATCAAATCATGTAAAGTATGAGGAAGCAGTCAAAAGCTCAAAGTGGAGGATAGCTATGGATGAAGAGATTAAATCCATTGAAAAAAAAAAATCAGACTTAGGACTTAGTAGTTCTACCTACTGAAGCAAAGAAAATAGGAGTAAAATGAATTTATAAAACTAAGCTAAATGAGATCAGAGAGGTTGATAAATAAAAGGCGAGATGGGTGGTAAAAGGCTACACACAAGAGCATGAAATTGATTACACTGGAGTTTTTGCGCCTATAGCTCGAATGAATAATGTGAGGATGATCATAGCTTTTGTAGCTCAAAGGCTGGAAACTTTATTAGTTAGATATTTTCTACATGTAGAATTGAACGAAGATATCTTAGTAGAAGAACCAAGAGGCTATGAAAAAAATGGGACTGCGAGCTCAACAAAGCACTCTATGGGTTAAAACAGGCACCTAGAGCCTGGTTTAGCCGAGTCGAATTATTCTTCATCAAAGAAGGATTTGAAAGTAGTTCTAGTAGCATACACTCTTTTTTAAAAGGAAGAGAATAAAAATTCTTATTGTAAATATATATGTTGATGCTCTTTTGTTACAAGCAATGACAAAATATTATTAAGGATTTTGATATGACTGATCTGGGTCGGATGAAGTTCTTTCTAAAAATTGAAGAAATACTACGATTAGATGACATTTTTATATGTCAAAGAAAGTGTGCATCTGAGGTTTTGAAGCGATTAGAGATAGAAAATTACAAATTTTAATGTAACTACATTGTGTTCTAGGACAAAAAATTGGTAAAGACGAAAATGACATTAAAGTGGATGCAACTTTTTCAAACAGAAGGTGGGAAGCTAGATGTATCTCACTGCCACTCGTCTTGATCTTATGTTTGTTGTAAGTCTAATAAGTCATTTTATGGCTTGTCCAACACAACTACATTTTGCAGCCGTAAAAAGGGTTTTGAGGTATGTGAAAGGTATTATTAACTATGGTGTATGTAGGGGATGAATTAGTGAGTTGATTGGTTTTACTAATAGTGATTATGCCGAGGATATGGAAGAATGCAAAAGTACTTCAGTCTATGTGTTTATGATGAGTGAAAGAGTAGTGGCTTAGTCATCTAGAAAGCACCTTATAGTCACCTTATCAACCACCGAGAAAGAATTTGCTGGCATTGCTGCATGTGCATGTCAAGCTATTTAGATGAGAAGAATACTCAAAGAGATCGGTTATTCGCTGGTAAAAGGAACCAAACTTATGTGTGATAATGCTTTAACTATTAAGTTGTCAAAAAATCCAGTTCTACATGGTTGTTGCAAGCACATAAGCGTGAGATTTCATTTTCTTAGAGATCTTACTAAGGAAGGAATTATCAACTTATTGTTTTGTGGTACTTGAGATCAACTTGCTGATTTTTTTGATAAAACTCTCTCAAGTTCAAAGCATTTCAGAAACTGCGTAAAGAGCTTGATGTATATGATGTTTAAGACTTAAACTAATTCTTGTCGAAAATGGAATAAGTTAAGGGAGGGAATGTTAGAAATTTTTTTTCCAGACATTTTTCTATTAAAATAAAGTTTTATTCTTTAGGATTAAATCCTATTCACATTGGTCATATTTTTTTGTTCTACAACTTTGCATTATTTGTGGTTTTTTCTCCCTTTTGTAAGACTATATATTGCCATGTCTAGTTTCAGCATTTGAAATCCAGTTGTTTATGTTTTCTGTTCTAACAATTTACTGTTGAACATTAACAATGAGGTACTAACCATAAACAGATAAATTGCCACAAATTTGACTTTAGCCTTGTACCGAATCATGAAAGGTGACCAGTCAAACAAAAAGATAACCTTAATCGAAACCAATTCTAACTAGATCTTAATCTTGATAACAGTGAAATTCCACAATCTCAACGAATATCAGATAGACATCGTCACCTCTAATTGGCTTCAATCAGTGTCAATGATTTCCTCTAATCAATGTCACAATGATCAACAAATATGAGATTAGTTCAATCGGTAGCTAAAATGTGACAACTTGAAATCTAGGTCCACATCTCATAATTCTATGATAAAAACAAGTCTTGCCACCTTAACCTAATAAAAACCTACTAAATATAGCATCATAACAAAGAGTGAAAATAAACAATAAAAATAACTTTTTAGTGCGATAAAACTACAATTAATTTTATGATAAAAACCAAGTCTTGCCACCTTAACCCAATAAAAACCTACTAAATATAGCATCATAACAAAGAGTGAAAATAAACAAACAAAGTAACTTTTGAGTGCGATAAAACTACCATTAATCAGCAGAAACTAAAATGTCACAATTAACAACTCTTGAATTCCTAACTAAGAAGAGAACACAGAGCAACTATATTCATGATACTCGACCAATTATAGTTGTCAACCAATAATTTCATATCACACTAACATATAAAACGTAGTCCACACAATAGTGTAACTAACTACTCACTAAGCTCTCCAAAAAAAACATCAAATTTATCTGCACATGTAACCTTAATGGGCAATTCTCGCGAACTAACTAATAACTAGCTAGCAAATCGACTTTCAGCTAAGAAATTCGTTGTACCAAACTGGTAAAGGGTGATCTCACTCAACACGATAACTCTATAAAATCTTTCATGTGCCCATAAAAACCTAAAGTAAATTGTTATAATACAACTCGCACTTGATCACTCTCTCGATTTTGATAACCACTCTACAACCATGGTTACTAGAACTCAAGTACTTAAAAGTACTTGCTCTTGATCGCACGTTCCTATACATCTTTACACTATTTGAATGAACAATCTCTCTCTTCGTCATACAAGTGACAAGAGTTCGTGCCTCCAACCAATTGACTACCAATCCTAAATACTGGTAACTCAGTGTCACATTAAGCCTTTGTAACCCACACCCTAGTAACCAATGTTAGAGATACATGAGTAGTTGAGACTTTGCATGTTTTATAACTCATTAACACACCCAGCATGTTTTTTTTTTTTTTTTTTTTTTTTTTAATAATTCATCAAGCAAAAGGCTAAGAAAAATAGAATTACAACCTACCCAATGAAAGTTTAAAGTAATCCTAACAACACTCAAATAAAACTCTCAATAATTATCCCAATTGAGTCCAACCAAAAAGTGCGAAGTCATTTTTTATTATTATATTCATGAATTTTAAGCTAGTCGACTTATGTTTTAACAATTTTTTTTATTTTCGAGATAATTGTCTAATTTAACTCACATTTTTTTTATTACTTTTAAATATATTAAATGTATGAAGTTTTTCTTATAAAATTTAGTGATAATAAAAGAAAGAGTAATAACATAGCACAATCAATATAAGTTCAAGAGCTATAAGATTACAAGTTAAAATCTTCCCACCTCCGATTGTTTTAGTAATCACCCTCCTAATGATAAATCTATAGAAAATATACCAAAGAAGATTAGAAACAGAGGACTATTTTCTGCTTCTTCTACTTCATATTTCGCTTCGTCCATCCATAGTGATTAATTATAATCGCATTTAAACATATTTTATAAAATGTTTATCAGACGGTAGATAAATTTAAGAACAACTGGAGAATTTCCTCAAAAAAAAAAAAGAAAAAAAGAAAAGAAATGAGGCAAGAATAGGCAGAAAAAGAAAAGGATGAACATGAGACAGAGACTTGGGTAAAAAAAGTGGTTTGATGAAGCAAAGTTGGGGTGTTTATGACAGTTATAGATGAACATAGAAGATGTTGTCTCCTACATACAATATTTAGAAGCAAAAATGAAGTGGCAATGTTTCATTATTTATTTTTCTTCTTCCTCTTTTTATTTATGGCATTTAGAACTTGTCTGTGGGAGCCTTCCTACTTGCATATGTCTTGTTTCTCAGACCAAAAAAAAAAAAAAAAACACTCTCACAATCCAGACATCCACAACACAACACTTGTGCTCATGGGACCCCCTTTTTTTTTAAAATTGATAGCCAGTCATTGAAGTGACTCTCTCTTGTTCAAATCCATTTTTTTAAAACTATTGACTTTTAAGAGAGAGATTAATTCGTTTTATGTCATGGTTACCGTCAAATTAAAACTTTGAGAAAATCAAGATTTGATTTTGACTTTGATTTGATTTAGGTGTTAATTTAATCAATGAGGTGAGATGGGAGTATCTTTAAAACAAAGATTTGAGGGGGTGTTTGTTAAGTTGTTTTAAAATGGTGATTTGAGTTTTAGCTAAACCTTAGTTTTGGAAGGTTTTTTTTTTTTTTTTTTTGTTATCAAAAGTTGTTTGGATCAAGGGGTAGGTTGCCCCAATGCAGCGCCACGTGGCGCAACCAGAAAGCGTCACGTGGCGCAATGTGGAATTTTTTTTTTTTACTTTTTTTTTCTCTCTTATTTATTCAAATATATTTACAAAAAAAAAATTATTCAAAAATATTCATAAATGTCACATCATATCACAGCCAAAACACTTTTCATAACTCCTTCATAAACACTCTACTAAAACTTTCAAACAAACAAAAATTAATAACATATCTTCTGAACACCCTACTAAAACCTTCAAACAAACGAGCATTTATTAAACACTCAAAATAACTCCTCCATAAAATCTCTAACAAATCACCATAATAGACCAAATTGGATGTCCAATTTTCACACTCATTATTTTCATTTTTTTATTTTAAAAAGAAAAAAAAAATTAATAAATAATTTGCTTTTTGGTTGTCTTGAAAAGTGCATTGGATGGGCCAACTTTTAAGATGGTATCTGTTTGTGGTCCTGAGATGGATGGGCCAGATGGGCCAGGTAAGTGGGCCATGGCCTTTTTCAAATATGAATGCCTTTATAGAACAAAAAGGGCCTCTCTTTTTTCAAGAGGCCCATAGAAATCATGCCATTCACTTTTTTGTGAATTGGAGTTAATGTTATATCTTGGGCTTTGCATTTAATTCCTCCAGCATGATAATGAAGCTCATAGTTTAACATAAATAATGTACGGCTAATAACTAAAACATTATGGTTCAAATTCTAAATACTATTTAAATTCAAACGATTGTTTTTCATGTCGTGGGACCGAAAATTTAATCATTCAACCTAATTTTAGTATTTCATTACAATTTTTCTTTGACATAAATCTAACGCTCAAAGAGAGAATGTCAGGCACTGAAAGAGGGAATGAAACATATTCTGGATGCTTGTAAAGACTTGCTCCCGTTAATCTTGGTGGAATCCGACTCCCGTAATCTTATAGACATTATTAACGGGATTTTTCAAGATTTTTCTGACATCAACAATTTTGTTATGGATGTTTTTATAATTGGATCCAATTTAGAGGATGTACACGGGGAGGTCACGTGGGAAGCGTTTGATGGCATCCTTTTGTGTGGATTTCACATTGAAAAAGCAAAACTTTATGCAAGAGAAGGGAGGGAATTATTGAGACATCAATGTCAACAACTTGGAGATTTATTTCATCTTTCATTTTCCTTTTCCTAAATTTAACTCTTCTCCCCTTCATGGAATATTGCCAACCCTATCTTTTAATACCTTTATTTTTTAGAAATTACTACTAATTTTTTACTCACCCATTTTAATTATAACTTAACAAAAAAAAAAAAAAACCCTATATATCTAGTCTTTTATTTGCAACTCTCTTCTTTCAAAATTTTCTTTTCCTATTTCTTCCATTCATTTATCTTATCTTCTATTTCTCTTCTTATCCTTTTCAAAATTGGTGCAAGTTATTTGTTCTTCCATTTCTTTCCAACAGTAGATATCTTTGTTCCACTATTTTCTTTCGCGAAAAAGATCTTGAAATTCATTTTTTTTTTCTTTTTAGATCTACGGAGTTATAGATCTCCATTTGCGGAATCGAGAATAGAGTATAGGCCCTCAAAGGGAGAAGACCTTTCCAATGAGGTAAGTAGCACGTCGTTTTCTATCGTTGGCTGTAACGTGCTGTTGCCAAAAACGGTGTGCTCCTACATTGATTGAAAATTATTGTACATTATACTCGTAGAAAATTATTTGTGACATTGATTGAAGACAAACAATAGTATTGATGGAAACAATCTAGTATACTCATTGAAGCCTATACATTGACATTAATTGAAAATTATGTGTGACATTAATTTAAGATTAGTGATTATGGACTATTTGTATGAACATTTTCATATTTGTACTTGTCGTGCCCGAAATACAGTTAGGCGCGAATTTATTTTTTTAAAGAAATTCTATTCAAAGTTTTTTTTTTTGTAACATGAAAATATCACATTTTTATTTTAATCACGTTTTTACTTGTTCGATGTTTTCCATTAAAAAAAAGTTATTTACTTTTTTTTTTTACACAGATCAATTATTACAATTTTAATTACTAAACTATATGTTGTACTTGACATAATTGATTAGTTTCACTATTCAACCTAATTTATGTTTTTACTTTTAAATTTAGAAAAGCCTAATGGAGAGCGGTGGGTAGGAGAATGCAATTAACATGACAAAAACGTGTAGGTTAACATCAGTTTTAAATTAACCCAATTAATAAAATGAATTAATCTACCGGTGAAATATCCTAAATGATAGTTTTGTTATAAAGAAATAATTACTTATATTGGTTACCTCTGATCTCTCTCCGGCGGATCTTTATTGTTGAATAGTAGGATTTCCAATTCCCTTTCAGAAGTTTGACAAAAGTGAGGAGAAGAGAAATCTTAACGTACAAAGAGATGGAATGAGAATAGAAAGTATCTATTTATAGTGTTGGTTTGACACTCAAACTAGGGGTCTGTATTTCCTTGGGAAGAGATTTTCGAATTTCACTATATATTATATATTGTTTTATTTCTTTTAATTAATATTTACCTAATAAATTCAAATCAACTATATTATCAATTATATTGTTTCTCAATAAATAAATGTTCAATTAATATACCTAATATATTAATCAAATATCTCATTATCTTCTATTAAATAATTATCCAATAATTAATTATTTAATTAATATATTTCATATATTAATTAATTCTCTTTATATTTATCAAGTAAATATTAACCTATTGATATATCAATTATTTAATAAAACTAATGTTCCAATTAATTATACTCAACATAATTAATTAGTAAGTTTGAACTCTTCAAATTCACGCTCTAACTAGAACGGTATTCTAACAAATATGAGTTAGCTCGAAGATTGGTAGACTTATAGATAGAAAGCTAAATAACTCGGGATCAAATCCATATATCCATATTCATTAACACTAGGCCTATTCCACTAAGAGTATGTGTTGAACTCTTTCGCACTATTGAACAAGTTATGTTCATGAATATACTCAGTCATCTGTCGTGTGATCCTTCACGAAATTGGATAAATCTTAATTAATTGAATTTATTTTTGTTTAATCTTTTATATTTTAATTCAATATTGAGCTTAAAAGTGAAATTTGTATTTGATTTGTAAATTGTTAATGCGACCAAAGTTGCCTGAAAATAAAAAATTAGTTTTATTTCAAAATTATATAAAAAATAATAATAATTAAAATAAAAAATGTTTGAAGCCATTTTCATTAAAAAAATTATTAAAAAAAGAAATGGGTGACGCAATTTCTAATAAAAAATATTTAAAATAATAATAATAATAATAATGTTGGGCTTAAATTTGAGCCCTAACTTAAGCTATTTTACTTTTATATATATGTGTGTGTTAGCAGAATGAAAATAATTGGCGGCCAACATTAGTATACTAACAATGATTAATTTTCTCATCTTTTAGTTCATTTTTCTGTTATGTGTTAGCTTTTATTTCTAGTTCGAGAATAGTTTTAATTCAATTTTAGTTTTGTGAGGCTTTGGACCAAAAAGAGATTTATTCTTTTTATGTCAATTAAATTAACGCATTAGTTTATTCTCATTCGTTCTACGGTATATATGATTTTGTGATGTTTTTAAATATTTCAAATGATGTTAAATTGTAGCAAGGAGTTAGCTCATGTGTGTGTGATTGTAGATTTTCCAAATTACATAGCTTACATGATTAACCTAAGGGAAACAAATAAACAAGATAATTAATTTGTAGACGTCTCGGTTAGTTGATTTTGTTTAATCATTCTCACTAATTATAATTAATGCTATTATTTAGTTAATATGAAATGTAATCGTGCCTCATTAATTGAATAATAAGATTTGGTTTTGATACTGGTCGGAGTCAATAAGATAGGAGAAGAATTACTTATTGTGATTTTTCCAAATAGGTGGACTAATTCCTTGCATTCGAGAAAAATAAATTAATTGTGTTAGCTATAATCAATATTACAATTAGATTATAAACTAAACCGTTGAATTGGAAGTTTTAAAAATTAGTTTATTTATTTATATTATTTTATTTATTTAGAATTTCATTCAAAATATCAAAACCCCACATTTTATTTATTTTTAAACATTGAAAAAATTAATTTGTTGCTTCTTTGGGATTCGACTTGGTTCCACTATTTCTACAAATTAGAGTGGTAAATCAATATTTACTTTGGCGGACTTCGACAACGCAACCAAGCTTGTTCATAATTCACAACTAGGAGCAAAAATATGTCTTACCCTTGTAATTATAATATCTCCTTAAGCGTCACTGATTCCTCTAATGAACAAGTTATTTATGGTTAAACTATAAACCAGTATCCTTTTGGAACAGTGAGAGGTGAGTACCATTTCTTCAAGCCTTGAAATTAGTTTTTAAGCAAACAACTCTTCTACTTCCTCAATAATAGGAAATGAGTGAATTTCATCTGGTGACGTTGTGTTCTTTCCCACTCATTACGATAATCAGTAATGTGAAAGGCATATCTACCCATCTTTATTTGATTGGTCTCATTCAAGCACATCAAAGAACGCATTCATAAAGCAGAAGTTCAACCCACTTAAGAGTAAGATAACATCGACATACGATCATCCTAGTTGAATTAATTGATGCAAGTCTATAAAAGAATTACTAGACCGATCACAATACTTTGGTCCGGTCTTATGCAAAAACTTTGTTTTGCATAGGCATCCCTACTAACATGTCTCCACATGAACAACTAGGATCAAGTTGTTTACAGTCATTGTAAAGCGGGACGTACCAATAGTATCACAAGAACCCTGTCTCAGTCCATATACTATACACGTTTTAGGTTATTTACTTGAAACTATATCCATTTGTATATCTCACATACTTATCCAAGTATACATTTAAATAACTAGGGGTTAATCCTTATTAACCAATTAAATCGATATAGTTGAACGATGTTTATATATTAAATGCGCAATAAATGAAAATAGTAACTATTATTAATAATTAAAATAAGTACATTAACTGCCTAACATTAAATGTTTGATCTTTAAATACAAGCCACTAGGCCTTTAGGCACAATCACTAACAATCTTCCACGTGAACTAAAGCCCTAGTAAGACTATTACATGTTAAGCCAAACACCAAGTCCTAGCCTACACTTGCTCTAGATTGTCGGAGATTGCAACAACTCGAAATTTCCTTTCCTACTATTAAAGGTAAGTTTTTTGAATTTTCGGAACTTCATGGAATTTATTTTAGGTTTTGGGAAATTTCAATGAGTCATATCTTGTTAGGGGTAAAGTGCTAAATTTAACCCCAATGGCATTTTAATAATTTTCAGGTAGATTTGGACACATATAAAAGGAAAAAATTCATCATCAGGGCATCATTCAACAATCATAAGTTGATAGCCCAAAATTTATCTTTTTTTAGCGTTTTTCAACATCATCTTTGCATTCTTATTGCATCGTCGACTGTCGCCTCACTTTTAGTATTGTTAGAGCTCGTGCTTCGTGTAATCATCGCATCCAGCAAACCAGCAACAGACGCGTGTCGAAGTAGCATTCATCGCGATCCCTCAAAGCTTGAAGCCAATCAATGCCTTGCTCGAGTCTCCCGTCGACTAACCAACATCCACCTACAGTTGTCGCCTCACTATCAACAATGCTATTTTCCTCAACTTTATATTGAACTGCCTTTTCTGAACCTGTCAGCGCATCTCAAAGCTATTGAGTGTTTCACGTATCTGATTTCGCTCACTTCCAACTTGCCACGTGTCCCCTAGCAAACCCAGTTTGTCCATTGCGTGTCTGTTTCACTTGCCAACGACTTTTTTGGCCACGAGTCGTCGCCACTCGCCAGAGATATTTTTAGGTCTTCAATTTTAGGTGTTTTCGACGTTATGAATTCGATTCTAATGATTTTAGGTGTTAATTTTGACTACTTGATACAGTTTTTGCAAGTGTTTGTTGGGGAACCTTCTAGAAGCTACACATTAGATCCTTAGGCTAACATTAGCAAATTTCGGCCAAGGTAAATGACATGTTACCCTAGCTTGAGACCATGTGGTTATTTATAAGCATGTTTAAGGGTTAGTTAGCTCGTTGCATACCTAATTCTTAGTGAATTGTTTGAATGGCGTATAACTCATATGTTTGCTGCCCATGAATGACTCGTACATATTCTGGGTTGTATTGTGAATCCATGTTAGGTAAACCTTTTAATTGTTACACATGTTATTCTAAATGCGAGCACGTTATACCATGATGTTTTTTTAGTATGTTGTTATGTGATGCCATTATGCATTGTAAATATTAAAAGACCTGGTAGGTAATCCATTTACATAGGATACCTAGACACCCAACTTTATCCACTGTAAGATCTAGAAGATAATCATTTTCATAAGATACCTATGCATATTAAGTACTACATTATATAACCTGGCTGGTAATCCTCATGTGATACTTAGGCACAACATCTACTACATTATACGACCTGGCAAGTAATCTCGATATCGACGATACCCAGGCACGTGGTACCATGATAAGACCTAGAGTGTAATCTTGTTACATAAGATACCCTTGTGATTCCTCTTTTATAACCATCAGATCAAATAGGTAAATACCTCCTCAGGGTTACCCCGACAATACCACACATTAAATAATTAATTTCTTGATGTTATTTTATCGTTTTATTAAATAAATTTCCTTTTATTTCTAGTTGTTTTATAAATTATTTAAATGCATGTGTAGAGTAAGGCCTTTTGTTCCAATACTTGAAAACTTAGGTCCTTAAAATGCATGCAAATCTGACATACCAGTTCACATTATTCTCTGAGGAAACTAATGATGTGATGAATGTTGTTTCGACGATGCAGGTTTTAAGGGGCAAGATCGCCTGTAAGCTTAAACTACATAATCACTACAAAAATATTATTATTGTTTTTATTTCTAACATCAATTGCATTTTATGTAG
>JBBMEG010037713.1:0-20187 GCA_037832605.1 Cyclanthera cordifolia | reverse complement strand
CTTTGGTCCTTTTGTCCTTTGTTCGGGTCCCGGCCTCTTCCGAGACTTCCGGGCCATATTTTACGTCATAACAATAATTAATACAATATTAATGGATTTTGATTGTATGAGATAGAACTCCCATAAAATATATATTAGGTATTATAATAATACTATCCTACGTACTAACTAAAAATATCTTATAATTCATATATACCGATATTGTAAACAATATTAACGATATAAATAAATTCACATATTTGTTATACAATAAAATTTCATGAAATGGAGTATTATAATAAAATAGTCCTTATTATTGCATACTAACTTATCAATATTGTTATTAGGGAGAGATAAGTGCAAATCCAAGGTATTTATGTAGTATAGAACAATTATATAGTTTTATAAATACATCATAAAAATTATCGTATTTATTATTAATACTAGTCGTAATAATAAGGATATAACACTACCGCACGTATAGTTGCATTCTCTAATAAAATATTAATGTCATTCACATTCAAGATTTTTAATGTAAGTCTATAGTAATAATTAGTATGTGAACAATTATATTAATCCAAGTCTATAATGGAATTACTTAGACGAATTAAATATCTCTTGTCTAGTCTAATGCAAACACTTTTCATAGACACTCTCGCTAATATGTCTCCACATGAACAACCATAATTGGGTTGTCTGCAACATTTGTAATGCAAGGTGTCCCAATAATGTCACCAAGACGAGGCATCCAACTTCAATCCCGATTATGATCGACTATATTCCTTGGACATTCTTGATTGATCTTCTTCAATCTTCCAAGCTATATCACTTGGTCAAAACTGATTGTCTAGCCGGAGGCCTCTAAAGAAAAAAGAGCAGGAAGAATTATGAAGAGAGAACCTTTAGGTCTAACCTTGTACTTTATTTTTTATAGAATGCCTATAATAGAGCCCACATGGTCTCTATTCGTAGACTCTAGGTTATTTGGACAATAAGTAATCATATTTAATTATTTAATTAATTTTTATTTAATCATCTAAATAATTAAATAAATATTAATATATCTAATATATTAATAAAACTCTCCTTGCATATTTTATCCAATAAATATTCTCATCCCTACAAGAAAATGATTGGATAAAGTAGCAACAAGGAAATATCATTTTCCTCTTTTGTACATAGATCAAATATTGGATAGATTAGCAAGTTCAGAGTATTACTATTTTTTAGATGGTTACTATTTAACCATTATCTACCCCAAATATCCTATGCTTTAACAATTGTTCTTAATAAATTCTACGCTATTTAAGATCGATGTCAAGTGTACAAAGTGATTGTTTTAGCAAGTTTTAATTCCTCCATAAGGCCATCTCCACAACGATTTGTGTCATGTTCAAATCAAATGAATGAATCATATGTAAAAAATGATGTAATATTCAACAACAAAATTCAAAATAACAGAAACAACTACAAATTGCACTAAGTATAATAAACGACGAGTAAACAGTAACAAGTCAAACAAAAGAACGTGAATTCAACGTATGTGAAAATGGTCGGCGAGATTAGAAAATATAGATGTTTAGAATGCTAAGGCTCAGAAATCGCGGGAGAAGTGAATTATTGCTCTACTTAACCACTAAATCTCTTAAGAATCAACATTTTTCAAACGAATCAAGTCAACAACATTAGTTAGAAGGTTATCTATGATGCTCTATTTAACAGTGAGAAAAATGTCACTAGACCTCATGAATGCAATGTAAATATACTCTATAATTTTTCTCTCGAAAAAATCACACAGTCAAACACAAATGGATGATTAGTCCAAATGTGTTAAATCGCTACAATAATGCATATAAATTCATCATCTTCATATTCCAAACTATTCACAATCTAAAACCCACATTCCTAATCATATCGAAGTAGATTTAGTTCATTGCTAACACAATCATCATCAAAACACAAACAAGAACAGAAACAACATTCATAATCTAAATCGAAAGGAATAAAAATACTGTAAAATCAAACTTTGAAAAAATTTCAAAACTCAGCAAAATTTCAAAATAAATGATTTCGAAAACAAATAACAAAGTTCAAACAACAATTCATAAACTTTTAACGAAAAAAACACAAATAGAATTTGAAAAAAAAAAAGTAAAATTAGGAAAGAACAGATTAGAGTAGAAAAGCCTAGATTAAAGAATGCAAAAACAACAAGATCAAGATCTCATTCCCGTATCCAACCGTAATCGATAAGAACTCTACTTAATTTCTCTCTAATCTATCTATAAAATCTAACTAAAATTTAGAAAATGAAAATCTCTTCTCTAAAAAAACTCTCGTTGCACACGTCATTCTCAAATTTATACTTCATCAACTAGAAAGGCTTCAACGACTTAAATCTCTTCTTTCCAACTTGGGGATTATGCCAAGCACCAGATTGTGTCTTGTATTAAATTTGATCTTCATATACACCTTCTTCTCTTCACATCATCTTCCTTCATGTAACCAAATGCTACAACTCAAAACCAATCATTGTCTTCAACGTACTTGGGCTCCAAGTTATCTACTTAAGTAAAAAGTATTCACAAATTAGCTCATCTCAATAAAATGTAACAGAATCACACACTCATGCATAAAATTAGTAGTTTTCTTTCAAATCATATGTTTAGTAACCATCTAAAAAATAGTAATATTATTGCCTAACTATTTTTTCTAACATTTGATCAATGTAAGGCAAAGAAAAATGGTTTTTCTTGGTGAGACTAACACATTCTTCTCATTCTTGACAATAGTCACTCATTCTTATTTTGACACACATTGCACTAGACTAACCCAGCTAGTATGTGAGATATGATACATTACATTCACATTAACCACTCAATGATCTATTTCTTAACAACTTCCTTCATTGCTAGATTTTGTCTTCTTTGATGTTCAATTGATCTAAATTCATCATTCTCTATGTATTTTGTGCGTACAAATGGCAGGACATATTCCTTGTATGCTTGCTAATGTCCATCATACTGCTCTTTTGTATTGTTTTATCAATGTAAGAAACATCAAGTCATTCTCCAAGAGTAAATTTGTTGAAATGATAATTGGTAGCGTTTCTTTCTCTCCTAAATAAGCATACTTCAGATGCCCTGGCAAAGGCTTTAGCTCCAGTGTCAGAGGGTTGTTCTATTGAAGGTTTTATTAGTGGCGATGACCTCTTACTGAGATTTAATAAGTCGAGTTGTCTCATGTTGGTCAGAATCTCACAAACCTCTAGCTCATTTTAAGAACATCTTTTCCTAAATAATATTCCAACAAATAAAGTTTTAAGGTTATGAAAAATATTCATTCTAAATAATTATATTAAAATGGTCATATTCTTATTTCTAAGAATATCTTTTCCAAGATAATATTTTTATTCTATAAAAAATCACTTCTCTATTTTAGGAAAATATTTATCCTTTTGAGATTTCCCATAACCTAACGTTTCCATAAAAGTTCCCTGCCAAAACTACACCTCCTTTTTACCCCACTTTGGCCGAAAAATTCCTCCAATTGGGCTAGTATTTTCGATTTTTTTAAAGTGTGTTGGAGACTCGTTTTTCGCTTTGGATTTTTGGAAAGCATCCGTCACGCCTTACTTTTTCGGTACGTACTCTCCTTTTTCTGACTTCACGCTAACTGTTAGAGATATTTTTCGAAAATTTCACCCTTAGGCACTTTTTTTTATTTTTTCCGTTATGCATGTATGTCCGAATGTTTTGGATTATTTAGGCTCTTTTTTAAAAGACTCACCCCTTTGGAGTACTTTTTCGGAATTCGTAGGCTACTTAGGCACTTTTTTATAAAGTCTTGCCCGTTTAACTTCCTTTGGATATTTTTAGGTTACTTAGGCACTTTAATAAAAAAGTCTCGCCTTTTTCACCATTTTTTGAAACCTTTAGGTTACTTAGGCACTTTTACAAAAAGTCTCGCCTTTTTTCACCGCTTTTTGAATTTTGTAGGGTACTTAGGCTCTCTGAGAGACTCACATTTTCCCTAACTTAGTTAACTGCAGATTACTTCTTACTTTAGCTGTTATGGATCCTTCGTCTGACTACGAGACCGAATCCCTTCACCTTCGAGCTTCCTCCTCATGTAATAGGACTCGACGAAGAGCCTTGGTGGTAGGGTCGGCGTCTCAAATGGCAGCGTCCATTTTAACTCACGAGGATTTGGACCGCCTTAAGACCCAATTTCTCATCCTGGCCGAAATCACTCTTCGGCTTCCTCTGGCTTCGGAGACGTACGCTCATCCTCTCATACCGCCTCTTCAAGAGTTCTTGGGTATGGCAGGGCTGGCTCCAACGCAACTGGCTCCCAATGCCTGAAATATCTTCTTCGGTGTTCACAGCCTTTGGGTGCACACCGACTTCGAAGGTCTCTTTAGCGCCAGAGACCTTCTTTCGCTCTACCGCTTCTGCCAACATCCCGACGTCACTGTGGGATGCTACCTGATCCCTAGAAGCAAGTTTTCTCCTTTGGTGGGGTGCCCCAACTTTCAGAAGGGGTGGAAGGAGCGCTGGTTATTTTCTGGAGGACTTTGGCTGCTCCGGGCGCTGATGCCTCACTGGCAACTCCCACGTCTTCGGGACATATGGTACGCTTACTTTCGCCTTGGCTTTATCTATCTTTTGGCACCGTACTAACTTTTTGTTTACAGTGCACATGAAACTTAATCCCCGTTCCCGGGTAATGAAATTTTACGAGACTATTATCTCTTACCCCGAGGAGGTTACTCGCAGTGCGCAGTACCTGACCACGAACTCCCTGGCGTTGTACAACCTCCTTCTAGCTTCAGCCATGCCAGCCGATTCTAACTTAGAGTCATCCGTCTTGTGGAGCGAAGTAGGGTCTTTTTCAGCTACTTTTCCCCTAGAAGATGCCTCTTAGGTCCTGAAAAAGGGGACTCGTCTGATGCACGAGGTACAACACCACTACTTTTCGCAGTTATACTTTGATTTTACTACACATGCTAACCTTGGTTTCTTTTTACAGGCATTCATGCGTTTTGCTTCAGTTTCTTGCCACCTCTCGGAGGACTTGCCTCAAGCTCGCTCTTCCTTGTCCACCAGTACGACCAGCTCAAGTGGGAATTGGCACATGCTCGGGAAGCTCAGCGAGTCACCGAGGCTACCTTAGCCACCTCATGCACCTCTGCCGAAATAGCCTGGAATCTAGCTACCGCGCACGCAAAGATGACTTGACTACGATCGCTAGCCTTCGACGAGAGTTGGCTTAAACTGAAGGGAAGCTTAAGAATGTTGCATATCTGGCTAACCTTGTGAAAGGTTCTCCTACCTTTGTGATTCTAGAAAACAATGACGGCGAGGCTGCCATTGGCTGGGCACTAGACCAAATCCAATAGGGGTTAGCTATGGCAACCTTCTTCCTCTCTTTCGGTCACTTTGTTTCAGCACCGCGGAGAGAGTCGCTGACCCTTCCCTACCAGCCTCCAAGTCCGGACTTCCAAGTGACCCCGCCCAAGCTGCTTGCTATGATTCTCGCATCTTTCAGGGTGTGCCCGACAGAAACCAGGCTCTTCCAGCTAGGACAGCACCTGCCCAAGCCGAAACTGTTCGACCATCTTCCAGCAGGCGCAGCTCTAGAGGGCCTTGATGACTTTCACCTTGCAGTCTTTTTACCTTGTAGTACTTTTTACCTTGTAGCATTCTATTTTATAGTCTTTACTTTTTCTCCTAAGTTGTAACTCAGGAACTTTTATTTGAATGAAATGATGAACTTTTCTTGCTTCTTTCTTTTCTATCTCATATACCCCCAATTTAAGTTTATGAAAATTAGATCAATATACTTAAATTAAGATGGACATAATAAAAAAATAGCAATTTTTATTCATCAACAACTTGAATTACATCTATTGAAAGTACTTTTTTTAAGTGTTCGGTGTTCCAAGGATGAAGGATTCTACTCCCGTCCATGTTCTCAAGATAGTAAGTGCATGGGCGCGCTACCTTGGTGACCTTGTACAGTCCTTTCCAATTTGCCCCCAGGACTCCACTATTGAGTTCCTTGGTGTTTGGCATCACCCTCCTCAGTACCAAGTCGCCAATTTGGAAGCGTTTTTCCTTGATTCGGGAGTTGTAGTACTTGGCAATTCGGCCTTTGTACCGTGCCACCCTTATGTGGGTTGCGTCCCTTATTTCTTCCAGGAGATCTAGACCCATCCACAGCTGCTGGTCATTTTGAGTTGGGTCAAAAGACTCTACACGCGGGGATGAAAGTCCTATCTTGACCGGAATCACTGCTTTCGCGCCAAAGGCTAGCGAGTAGGGGGTTTCGCCTGTCGATGTCCTGGGTGTAATACGGTACGACCACAACACTTGTGGGAGTTCTTCCGCCTAAGAATCCTTCAAGCTTTCAAGCTTGGTCTTTAGAGTTTTCTTGATGATCTTGTTTACCGCCTCCACCTGCCCATTAGCTTGTGGGTGAGCTGGAGATGAAAAGTTATTTTGAATCCCGAACTCATAGCAGAATTTTCGGAAGCTTGGTTGTCAAACTGCTTCCCATTGTCTATGACGAGGGTTCGGGGTATCCCAAACCGGCACACTATGCACCTCCAGATGAACTCCGTCACCTTCTTCTCGGTGATAGTCTCTAGAGCCTCAGCCTCAGCCCACTTAGTGAAGTAATCCACCACTACCACTGCGAATTTAACTAGTAGGGGTCCTATAAGGTCTACCCCTCATTGTGCAAACGGCCATGGTCCCATCATGCTAGTTAGGACCTTGGGCGGTTGTCTTTGGATGGTAGCGAACCTTTGACACTTGTCACAGGCTCGAGTATACTTTTTGGAATCTTCGGCCATGGTTGGCCAAATATAACCTTGCCTGACTAACTTCTTGGCTAAGGACTTTGCCCCCTCATGATTGCGGCAGACGCCTTCATTCACTTCCTGCATTGCATAGGTGGCCTCGCTAGGGTCTAAGCACCTGAGGAGAGGTAAAGAGTACCCCCTCCTATACAGCTTACCCCCTTGCACCACGTACTTGGAAGCTTTAAATTTAAGCCGTCGGGCGTCCTTCTTGTCGTTCGACAACTTCCCCTCCTCTAAGTATTCAAGGAAAGGGGTCATCCATGTCATAGGTGAAATTGGTGCTGTTTCGCTAATCTAGTGTAGCAGCTCGGTGGTAATACTTGGCCTGTCTAAGATTTCTACGGGCATGGTCCTGGCTACCTCTGTTTCGTAAGCAGCTGCAAATTTCGCTAAAGCATATGCGTTAGCATTTTGGGATCTAGGTACCTGTTGGATTTGTACCTCTTCAAACAAAGATAGCAAATGCTTGACCTTTTCTAGGTATGCCATCATTCACTTTTCCTTCGCTTAGTACACCCCCATTGCTTGGCTAACGATCAACTGAGAGCCACTCATGATGGCGATCCTTTTTGCCCCTATCACCATGGCTATCTGCAATCCAGTGATTAAGGCTTTATATTCTGCCTCGTAATTGGATGCTTGAAAGTTGAACTGGAGGGCATACTCAAGCCGATCCCCTTCAAGCGACTGTAACAGAAAACCAGCTCCACAACCTTTGTTGTTGGAGGACCCATCGACATGAAGCATCCACACCCTTGAGTCCTCAAGGACTCGGATTTCTTCTGACCCTTCCAGCGGTGGGGTGAGTTCTACAACAAAGTCGGCTACCGCCTGCCCCTTCACAGAAGGTCTGGCTTGATAGTGTATGTCATACTCACTAAGTTCCACCACCTATTTCATCAACCTCCCAGCGACGTCTGATTTTTGGAGGACTTGGCGTAAAGGGAAGTTGGTCAGCACCACTATCTGATGGGCTTGGAAATAGGGACGTAATCGCCTAGCCAACATTACTAGTGCCAAGGCTAGTTTTTCAACTTCTGGATAACGGGTTTCCGCATCCACCATTGCCTTACTAGTATAGTACACCGGTCGTTGGCACTCGTCACTTTCCTGTATCAAGATGGAGCTTACCGCCCTCTTTGACGTGGCCAAGTAGAGGAAAATGTCCTCTCTTTGGACAAGCTTGGACAGGAGGGGTGCAGCGCCTAAGTAGGCCTTAAGTTCGTTCAGGGCTTTCTTATATTCCGAGGTTCATTTGAACTTTCCCTTATTCTTTAAAATTTTAAAGAAATGGAGGCATTTATCTGTAGCTCGGCTTATGAAGCAGCTCAAGGCGGCTACCTTCCCATTCAGGCTCTGTAGTTGTTTCAGCGTCTGAGGCGGTTCTAACTCCAGCACAGCCTGGATCTTTTCTGGGTTACCGCCCTCTCTGATGTACAAGAAATCCAAGGAATTTTCCTGAACCGACACCAAAGGCACAGTTGCTTGGATTAAGCTTCATCATGTACCGTCGTAGGGTGTCGAAGACCTCCATCAGATCGTGCTGATGTCCCTCAACCTACTTACTTTTTACCAGCATATCGTCCACGTAGACTTCCATGCTTCTACCAATCAAGTGGGCGAACATTTTGTTCACCAATCTCTGATAGGTTGCGCCCGCATTCTTCAGGCCAAAAGGCATTACATTGTAACAATATAAGCCCCGGCTAGTAATGAAGGACGTCTTCTCTTGGTCGTCATGATGCATCCTAATTTGGTTGTACCCAGAATAAGCGTCCATGAAAGTCAACAGCTCGTGCCCCGCTGTCGCATCCACTAGTTGGTCTATGCGAGGCAATGAGAAGTTGTCTTTAGGACATGCCTTGTTGAGATCGGTAAAGTCAATGCATGTCCTCCACTTTCCATTTGGATTTTTTACCAAGACAACATTGGACAGCCATTCAGGGTAATGTACCTCCTGAATGAACTTTGTCTTTAGCAGGTCGTCTACTTGTTCTGCAATGACCTCGTTGCGCTCATGATTGAACGCCCTACACTTTTGGCGTACTCGTTTGTGATCCCGGTCGACATTAAGCCGGTGGACCATGACATTTGGATCTACCCCCAGCATGTCATCGACAGACCAGGCAAACACATCTACATTCCCTCGTAGGAATTCTATAAGTCCCATACGTTACTCTGGACTTAGGCCGGTCCCGATGCTGACAGTTTGCGTGTCACTTAGCAAGGGTATAGTTTCCAATTTTTCAGCAGGTTCTCCTCTGCCTCGCTCAACCCCTCTTGAGGTGGGGTTGAGGTCCATCCCAGAGGACTGACCCTCAACAGATGATGTCTTTTAGACAGCTCACCTTGACTTGGCTCCTCTTCGACAGGTTTTGCTTCTGTGACTCCTTCCATCTCCTGGAGGGTCGTGTGATAACACTCCTTTGCAGACAATTGCTCCCCTTCAACCGGACCTCCGACGATAGCTCTGACTTCTGATGGTGGAGGTGACCTTTTGCCTCCCCTTTGTTTGTTAGGGGACTGTGACTGCGTCCAGAGAGACTTCCTTGTTTTTGCTCGGATCCTTTGGTGGACCGAATGTTCCTTCCTCCGGTCGTCATCGCCCAGTCAAAGTCATTGACCGGTCTTTGGTGCCGGGAATGCGCCTTTTTCGGCACCTCCGTGGCTGAGGCTTTTCCTTTGGCAGGGTCCCGAACCAACGGAGCTATTTTCTCTGCCACAACCTTTTTTTTGGCAGGCTGTAGCTGCGCCGCCTCCTGCGGTGCCTGTTGGTTCCCAGCATCAGCTATCTGAGTCGAAGGTGGTTGCCAGAGCAACTCCACCAGACGACTCAAACTCTCCGCCATTCCTTGTACTCGTTCTTCCAAAGCAGTAAACTTTGGATATGCATGCTCCGATTCTTACATAGCTACCGCACCTTTAGGATCCGCGTGGTTCTCGACATGAACAACATTCTATTTTCTTGAGGCAATTTACCTCGGAGCATGCTCGACGTCCGATTCGTCATCGACACCGTGGTGGTGGCCGTTTTCAACATTTGACATTTTGCAGGAAAATGGATTGGAATTTTAGCTATTTAGGTAGAACACTCTCGTCCCCACAGACGGCGCCAACTGTTGATACCGAAAAATGGTCAACGGATATCCACAGTGAATTTGTTTAGCAGAAGACGAAAAGACCTGCAAAAAGAAAATTTATGGCACACTGGTGTTGTGTGAGCCATAGGGCCTCCGATGCCTAAATCAGAAACGGAATTAGGGAGAAATAGTTAAAGCACTAAGAATGGCTTAAGGGTACTTAGCTTAAGAATCGCCCCTTGAAATGGAGAAATAACTTGACTATTATAGCAGCCGGTTTTGTAACTGTTGCGGCTCACTTATGGCGATATAATGGTCTGCCGTTAGAAATGTTCGCCATTAAGTCGAGTATGAATACTGCGTAACTCCTGGCCGTTACCCTTTAGTGGTGTAACAGTTTTGATTCTAGACTCGGTCGACTCTTCGGAGAGTCCTGACCTCCACGGTCGACCCATTGAGACTGACCTACTCGTTGTAACGGGCGACGCTACAGGGTGCAACGCCTCAAAACGTTACTTAAACTTGGTCGACTCTTCGGAGATTCCTGACCTCAACCGCCCATCCACTCTGATGGACCTACTCGTTGCCAGACCCGAGAAGGGTAAGGCTGCAAGGGCCGACCCCGAGGGGGTCCTGGCCTTCCTTGGCCAACCAGCTGCAAGGGCCGACTCGGAGGGGGTCCTAGCCTTCCTTGGCAAACCCGCGAAGGTGTCAGACTTGTTTGGCTGACCCTGGGGGTCAGAAATGGACTTGGCCGACCTCGATGGGGGGGGGGTCAAAAATGGACTTGGCCGACCCTGGGGGGTTGTGTCCTCCATTTAGCCGACCCCCGGGGGGTCGATGATGGCGAGGCAAACCCCTAAAGGGTCGAAAATGGACTTGGCCGACCCCCGGGGGGTCGGAAAAGGCGTGACTGACCCCCGGGAGGTCGGCAATGACCTTTGGCCAACTCTCGGAGGGTCGGCAATGGACTTGGCCGACCCCGGGGGGTCGGCGTTGGCTTAGTTGTCCTTCGTGCGGGTCCCAATCTCTTTCGAGTCTTTCGGCATATTTTTAGGCTATAACACAAAGTAAAAAAATGAAAGAATAGATCAGAGAATATAAAAGCCTAGATAGAAGAATGTAAATTAGCAATTCCAAGTCTAATCACTATTTAATAACTCTACTCTATCTCTATAATCTAACTGAAATTGAAAATCACTATTTTGAAAATGAAAATCTATTCTCTAAACAAACTCTCATTACTTGAAAATTTCTTGAATTTATTCTTCAACAACTAAAAGGCTTCAACAGCTAAGATCTTTTATTTCCAACTTGGGGATCACATCAAGCACCAACCCATCAAAATCGAGTGCCATCATGAATCGCTTTTGAAAATCCTATTCCCCATTGTGATATCCTTTGCTCATGTCAAGTTTTCTTCTTTTCACATGATCTTCCTTCATATAACCAAATGCTATAGCTCAACATAAATCATCGTTTTCAATGTATTACGCCTTAGAGTTATATGTTTGAGCAAAGAGTATTCACAAATTAGCTCATCTCATTATAATATAACAGAATCACACAAGCATGCATATATACAGTAATTTACTTTCAAATCATATTCTATACAACTCTTATCTCAACAGAAATACATCTCTAACAAATAATATTCTCAAAATTTCTTAAAATTTGACTTTGTTTTGTCAAAGACTTCTTTATAGATTACAATATAATTCTCATATTTGAGAGTTATTAGTTACTCATGATATAATCAAATAATCATTAGTCCTAAACACCCAGAGAAAACAACATTCACATGCCCAAACATAATTTTTGCGTTCAGACGAATAGAAATTTTATGTAATGCACTTGTAATCTTCCAGCGATGCATGCTGCCCATATTCTTAGACATTAATGAAAATATCATGGAAGTTTTCATGGATGACTTTACAATATTTGGAAATTCTTTTGATGCCTGCTTACACCATTTAGGGAAAGTCTTTAAGAGACGTGAAAAGACATATCTGGAACTTAATTAAAAAATGTCATTTTATGGTAACCGAAGGAATTGTGCTAGGGCACAAAATTTCATAAAAAAAGATGGAGGTAGATAAAGCTAGAACTAGAGTAATCGAAAAGCTAGACTATCCATAAATGTTAAAAGAATTCATAGTTTCCAATGTCATGCACGATTCTACATATATATATATATATATATATATATGGATTGTATGAATTTGATTAGAAATTAAGCTAAGCACACCACATTATCATTTTAAGCAGATTAGATTGCAAAATGCTCAATTCCATCTAATATGCATAATTATTGAATGTTTCTCACATTTTAATTGCTTAAAGTTGAAAGATGTTTTGAGCATTCATTTTAATGGAGGAAGTCATACGCAAAAGGTATTCACGAAGCTAGAACATTTTCAATGTTGGCCGCATTCAACCCTAGGCATGATAAAATATCTGGAAAATGAAAATATCTTACGTACATATCATAAAAGATGATGAACGACCAAAATTGAAAGCTTTCTGCTCAAGCAAGATACTTCTGTACCAAGTCCAAATGTCTAAAATAGCAAGCTCAATTCATGGAACGTGTGTGGTTGGCATAGGTCAAGGGAACATGTGAATGTGGACTCATGCTATAAAAGGAAGTTGTAGCCAACATAGTTTATGTCTAGAGAAGTGAAGAAAGGAATTCAATTGTCTATAATTGAGATTTTAAAAAATCAAAAAGAAAGAGAAAGAGAGAGAGAGATTAATTCCAAAAAGAAAAGGGTATTACAAAAGCGGAGGCCAGAGTAAGTAGTTGTTTTAACTCAAAGTTGTTTAGTTCAATAACTAGTCGTCATATTAGTTCCCCGCATTGCTTCTACTACTGTACAAGGAAGGAACTTTTCACTTTCTACCTTTGTTTCCTTTTTCTGCTTCAACCTATCCAATAAAATTTATTCCTGATTGTTTTTATAAAGCTTTGAACATTTTATTAAATGATTTACATTAATACAGTGATGTCCTTAATTATTATTCTGATATTTCATTTATGTTCTTATGCTAAGTATTCTTGTGTCATTCTTAGTTCTAAAGTCCTCTAAAGTATTATCCTAAATTTGTTACTGACTTAGGCATCGGAGACCATGTGGCTCATACTATACCGGTGTGTCTTAAAAGTGTTCTTTTTTTAGAGGTTTACATCCTCGGTAATACAAATCTTACTGTGGATATTTGTTGACCATTTTTCGGCATCAACAATTGTCAAGCTTTTGTTAAAAATAAATAAATAAACTTATGCTCTTTTCTTTCTCTTTCAACTTCATAGTAGTCCCCACATGGCAATCGATCTTTGTGCGAGAAATTGTTCCAAAGATCTGTTAAAGTCTACCACTCAAGAGGAAAAATAGTTCAAGAGATCATGGTGATGACAAAGATTTGCCAACCAAATCAGTAGCCTCAACTTTGTGAGTCGTGAGTTTACTTTTTGTAGAAAAGAGTGAGTTGAGAGAAGCGGAAGGGTTAATGGTAGTTTAGAGTAGTTAACTACTTGTTGATGATTGGTGTTAATAGTGGTTGGATAATTAAATACTTATTTAGATATTGGTGTTAGAAGTGGTGAAGTGATATGTTTGATGTGAAGTTTGAGGGAGTTGTTTGATAGAAGGTTTGATGTGTGGTTAAAAGTGATAGTCTATTACTAAATATAAACGAGTGGTTTTTTAGAACTAGTTGTTTGCCACTCATTTTCTACAAAATAACAAACATTCATTTCCTATATGTGTGTTTAATTTAGAGCTTTCACATGCGCCTATCGAAAACCCAAAATTCCCAACATGTCTAGTTATTATAGTGTGTATGTATAATCTCTTTTAATGCAACAGATGGTCATACATTTACTAAAATTGAATCGCTAGGACTTCGTTGAATTGCTAAAATTGAATCACTATAACTTCACTTAATAATCATTTGATTTTTTTTTGTTTAAGTCAACCTACAACTACTACTCTAGCACATAATGTTTATGACTTTGATATCTACATATTACTTGGGTTTTAAAAAATCATACCAAAATTTGAAAGAAAAAAAAAAGAATATATATGTGTGTGTATATATATATATATATTTTTTTTATTATTTTTTTTTTTTTTAAGCTTGAACCAAAAATTATATTGTCACAATCCCAAATAAAGATCGCCCATTTATGTTAATAGTAATGATAAAATAAAATTAAACTATTAGAAATGGTGAGGCTTTGGCCTTATTCAAATTAAATTATTACATTATTATATTATAATACTTTTGTTCATAGAATAATCTCTATTTGGTTGCCTCTTCTTTGTCATTCAATACCAAACACAGAATCTCATCTCATCTATTTTAAATTATAAGCTTCCATTAATTCAAATTCTCTCTCTCTCTCTCTCAGATCTTGGTTGTTGTTTTCCACGCCTCATAGCATGTGATTTCTTGGTCAAACCAACTTTGTATGTCATCTTTTATCAATTTTCTCCCATACTATAATACATTATGGACAAGAAATGCCTTTGTTTTTTCTCACAAAAAAAATTTAAGAAAAGTTAGAACGTACCTGACCACAAATCTTACATAGAGGGATAATGACGATAGGGTTTAATTGAATTATCACCCACCAATTAAACCAATGGGCCACCCATTTTTTTAGTTATGCTATATGGTAATAACTTTTTTATTAAAATAATTCTTTTATAGTATTTTTTGGATCCAAATTCTATATTTTGACACTTTACTTCTCTTCTCTTCTTCTTTCTACCTTCCAGTTTTCTCTTTTAGTCTTTGTTCTACAATTCTTCTTTTCAATCTTGTTTCTTTTTTCTTTCTTTCTACTCAGCTCAGTTCTTCTTGCTTCATTTTCTTCTCTCCTGTATCTCATTCTTTCAATGTTCATGTTTTCAAACCCACTCTCTCAATGTGTGTGTTTCCAAACTTTTTTCTTTTTTTTTTTCTTGAGTAAATATACCTGAAAGAAGAGAAAAAGTTGAGTGATAATCTTGAAATAGAGGTTAAGGAAAAGCTTTCAAAAATATGGCAATCAAATGAGCAGTACATGTTGTGAGACTAGGCTCAGTCTATTCATACTTAGATCGATCATCGAATCGATCGTCCTTGTCCGCTACGCTGATGAAAGTGACGTGAAAAACATTATAGTTTCATTGACAGTGATGCTTGAACACAGTCAATCGGAGAGGGGTTTGAGAAAATAGTAGCAATCCTCCCGTTGTTGCAAAGGTGATTACAACATAAAAAAAACACAAAAGAAATTGAGAATTCCAAATTAATTTATTTTATTGAATAAATTTCATCATTTACATAGGAGCGATTGCCTATTTTCATGCAAGAAATAAAATAAATAATAAATGAGAAAAAAACCAAGCTAAAATATAGCCACTAACAATGTGGTTGAGAGAAAATTAGCACTAGCCAAAAAAACTGGCACTAAGCTTTAGCCAAAAATAGAAATAAATAAATTAATAAAATAAAATAAAATTGAAATGCCAAAAATCTAACACTCCTCTTTGTCATTTTGATTACAAACACCAATTTCAAATCTGCTCTTAGGTAGAGCCTTGGTAAAAATATCTGCTAACTGATTTTCAAATGAACAATGGACAAACAACGCCTCATTAAATTCTTGAACTTCTCTGATAAAATGAAACTTAATTTTTATGTGCTTAGTTCTTCCATGAAACATTGGATTTTTTGAGATTGAAACTGCTGAAATATTATCAAACTTGATCTTTGTAGCTTATGTTTGTTCACACTCCAAATCTTTTAACATCTTC
The DNA here is from genome assembly GCA_037832605.1 of Cyclanthera cordifolia. NCBI lineage: Eukaryota > Viridiplantae > Streptophyta > Magnoliopsida > Cucurbitales > Cucurbitaceae > Cyclanthera > Cyclanthera cordifolia. Next base: position 4,453 of record JBBMEG010037713.1, on the reverse strand, counting down.
CTTAACCAAATGACCAGGTTTACAGCAGAGACAACATCAATATATTCTGCTTCTGCAGTTGATTGAGTTATTGTTTCTTGCTTCTTTGAATTCCAACTAACTTGTGCCTAAGGCAAATAAATACTCCAGAAGTGCTTTTTGAATCTTCAACCCAACCACTCCAATCGCTATCACAATAACCAATCAGCTTCAAACTTTCTTTGGTAAATTTTGGAAATAACATTCCAAATGTGATGGTTCCTTTAATATACCTTAACACCCTATTGGCAGTTATAAAGTGAGTTTATCTAGGTCAATGCATGAACCTAGAGAGCAAACTTACAGCAAATAGAATGTCAGGTCTGCTAGCAGTAAAATAGAGAAGACTTCCAATTAAACTTCTATAAAAGCTTTCATCTACTTTTTCAAAATTTTCATCCTTGCCAAGCTTTAGACCTGAAGTAATTGAAGTGTGCACATGTTTGCAATCTTGCATTTTGAACCTGTGTAAAATATGAGATATATATTTCTGATGACATATAAAAAATCCATTATCAGTCTACAACACCTCAATTCAAAGGAAGTATTTCATGACTCCAAGATCATTCATCTCAAAGGATTTCTCCATTTCATCTTTGAACTGTTGAATCAGTTCAAGTTTGCTGCCTCTCAGAAGTATATTGTCATCAACATAAAATTGAAACAACTAAGAATTCATCATCTGCCTTTCTTACATACAGAGTAGCTTCACTCGGACTTCTGCTAAAATCAAGTTGCATGAGATGACTATTCATCATTTCATACCAAGCTCTCGGAGCTTGTTTTAAACCATACAAAGCTTTTTTTAGAAGATAGACTTTATCCTCTTTACTAGGAATTAAAAAACTATCAGGTTGTTCTACAAAAATCTCTTCAGTAAGCAACTCATTTAGAAAGGCTGATTTGACATCAAGTTGATGAATCTGCCATGCATTCTGAGCGGCAAAAACTAAAAAGAGTTTGATTGTGTCATACCTTGCTACTGGAGCAAATGTTTCCTCATAATCCACGCTATATTGTTGTGCATACCCCTTCACCACTAATCTGGCTTTCTGTTTACAAATTGAACCATCAGAATTGAATTTGGTTTTGAAGACCCATTTTACACCAATCACCTTGCGATTTTCTAGTCTATCAACCAACTGGCATGTCTCATTTTTGTTGATCATGTCTAGTTCAGCTTGCATAGCTCTCCTCCATGTTTGAGATTCTTGTGCCTCAGTATAGCTTGTTGGTTCACTGATAACCATGTTACATTTTTGATAAATGTCCTCCAAGGATCTTGTCCCTCTCATTGGGAAATCATCCACCATATCATTTGCCATAAGTTGAGGTTGCTCTTTTGGATTAAGATTGGATGACATCTTTTTTATTTTTCCAACACCAAGCAGCAGCCTCATCAAACTTCACATCTCTACTCAAAATTATATTTTATATTTTCAAACAGAAAACTCTGTGTCCCTTGCATGATGTACCATAACCCATAAAAATGTCTTTTTTAGCCTTATTGTCTAGCTTGCTTCTTTTGGATTTAGGCACTTTATAGTAACATAAGCACCCAAAGATTCTAAGATGTTGTACTGTTGGCTTGTGATCATACCAAGCTTCGTATGGAGTTTTGTCTTGCAAAACCTTTGTAGGCAGCCTATTCAATAAATATACAGAAGTGTTGACAGCTTCTGCCCAAAATTGGTTTGGCATTTCTTTTTCAATTAAAAGACATATGTACATCTTCATTACTGTTATGTTCTTTGTTTCTGACACCGCATTTTGTTGTGGGGTGTATGGTATGATTAGTTGATGCTCAATGCCTGCACTTTTAAGAATTTCGGCGAACTGACTAGAAGTATATTCTCCACCAATATCTGATGTTAAAGCTATAATTGTAAGATTACATTGATTCTCTACTAAAGATTTAAATTGCTTAAAAACATCAAAAACTTCACTTTTGAGTTTAATAAAATAAACTCAACACATCCTAATAAAGTCATCAATAAATAAGATAAAATATTGGTTACCCCTCAAAGACTGGGTGTTCATTGAGTCACACACATATGTGTGAATAAGTTGAAGTTTCTGATTTGCTCTCAATGATTGACTTGTTTGAAATGGTAGCTTGGATTGCTTCCCTTGCTGACAGATTTCACAAATTTGAGTATCACGGTAAAGTTTAGGCATATCTTCTACAAGATTTTTATTGTTCATTTCATCAATCGTTCGTTGGTTGAAATGGCCAAGTCTTCTATGCCACAAATTTGTAATTGATTTTGAAGCATTTATATTGGCTTGCTCACATGCTTTCTCAAAATTCACAATAAAACTTCGGTTTCTCATGCTAACATATAACAATTCTAGTCCAAATGGATAAAAAATAATGCATTTGTGATCCTCAAAATGAAGTGAATAATTCTTTTCAAGCTAGCATCTGCCCACCACTCAACAAATTTTGGCTAATTTCAGGTGTAAATAAAACATCAGGAATAGTTTTAATACCTAAATTTGTTAAGTCAGCCACTGATCATCTTCCTTTTATTGCTAAAAATTCTCCATTTCCCATTTTTACTCGAGATTTGTAGGTATAATTAAGAGTTCTGAACATCTCTGCATCATGGCACAAGTGATGAGTGCAATCACTGTCAATAAGTCAATCATCAGAGAAGTTATTTGTTGAGAAATAAGAAACTGCAAAGAGTTGCTCTTCTTGTCCATCATTTGCATCTGCCAATTTAGCTTGAGAAGATTATACGCCTTTGTTTTTGAATTTACAAACTTTTGATATATGGCCAATCTGCTTGCAATTGCCACATACAGCATCAGGCCTCCACCAATAGTATTTTTCTAGATGAGTTATTTTTTTGTAATGTTTGCAAGGAGGGAATGATCTCTTCGAAGAGTCACTGTTATTTCCACTAACATGTTTGCCTTTATTTTTCTGATTAAACTGATATTGTCCCTTACCAGAATTTTGCTTTTGTATAGAAAAAACTCCTTCTGTGAATTTTTCTTGTCTCAAGTTCCTTCGCTGCTTTTGTGCTTGAAGAGCACTCATTAGCTCACCTAATGAAATTTTGCTGAGGTTCTTGGATTCTTGAAGAGAAGAAATTTTAGATCCAAATCTCTCCGGAAGAGTCACAAGTACTTTCTCTATAATCCTTGTCTCAGCAAAATCTTCACCAAGCAATCTCATGTTATTGACAATTAAAGAGATGTGATCAACATACTTACTAATTGTTTCATCCTCCTTCATGTTCAGCAATTCAAATTCTCTTTTCAAATTCAACACTTCCTCTGTATTCTTCCTTCAATTTTTCACAAGTCTCCTTGCAGTATTGCAAACCATAATTCTGTAAAAAATAGATTCTGCACTGAATTTTGGATAAGCGACTTGGCTCGAGATTTCTTAACCATTTGCTCACTGTTGAATTTGATTTGGTTTATGGTGGGATTTTCTGGTAAAACATGGTATGATATTTCTTCGCTCACAACTTTTCAAATGTCATAAGTTTTCAAAACAATCTTGCATTTTTACTGACCAAATATGATAATTTTAACCCGTGAAAATGATAGTGAGTTTAAAGATTGACGGGTATATGCCATTCAGATTTTTGGATAAAAAAAGTTTTGTTTTTTGGATTGAAAATGTTTATTGATTTTGGTATCGTAAGACAAGTAAAGCTCTGATACCACTGTTGTTGCAAAGGTGATGCATAAAAAAAACACACAGAAGAAATTGAGAATTCCAAATCAATTTATTTTATTGAATAAATTTTAGCATTTATATAAGAGTGATTGCTATTTACATGTCAAAAATAAATAAACAATAAATGAGAAAAAAACCACTCATAGCTAAAATATAGCCACTAACAATGGGCTCATAGAAAATTGGCACTAGCCAAAAAAAACGGTCACTAAGCATTAGCCAAAAATAGAAATAAATAAATAAAATAAAATTGAAATGCCAAAAATCTAACACCTCATTGGGTTTTTTTTTTTGGAATTTGGTTCTATATTTTTAATCGGTAGAATTGATGGGAAGGTATCGTCTGTAGTGCAGGTTGAAGCCATCACCTTAACTATAAAAGCGGTGGCATTTTGTTACATTTCGATTATTTTACATGTACCTGCCTAATTTTATCCCCTATATGAAATAATTTTAGAATTTTGTTCTTCATGATTTTTTTTTTTTCTTTTTTGTTATATGGAATAATTTTAAAATTTTGATTTTTAATGTGTTTCCTACGTATTGTAATATTTACAAGAGGGATATTGATATTTGTTGTGACGTAAAATATGGCCCGGAAGTCTCGGAAGAGGCCGGGACCCGAACAAAGGACAAAAAGACCAAAGCCGACCCCCCAGGGGTCGGCCAACACCATTGCCGACCCCCCGGGGGTTAGCCTCTCCCTTGCCGACCCCCCGAGGGTCGGCCAACTCC
>JBBMEG010037702.1:0-20187 GCA_037832605.1 Cyclanthera cordifolia | reverse complement strand
ACTGCTCAACAGTCTCCGCCGATATCCCGCTGATGATCTCAACGCAGTCCAACCTTCCTTTCTTTGTGCCAGTCTCCATTTCCATACTCTCAATTCCGTGTTTTAACCCACAATAATTTTTACTTGCCTCCTCTACATCCATTTCGCTTTTCTGAGAAGCTCTCAATCTAGCTCTTCTTTTCCATGTTAAAGCAGTCTTGTTAACCAACAGCCTTCTTCTATCAGAACCAACTCCCGAGCCACTTTTTATAGCATCACCTAATAATTTTTCCGGCAAACTATTTGGAATATTTGAATCGAGCAAACCATAATCCTCCAATTGGCCTTTCAATTTTTTATCAGTCAGCTTAGAGTTTTGAATGCCCAGCAAAATCCCCTTTTTTGTTTCAAACTCAGAATTAACTGGCCCACAACACTTTTCCACTCCAAAACCCGTGCTCTGCTTTGCCTGATCCCCTTCGCAGCCCAACAACATTTGAATATCAAGCCCCTTACTGCTGTCCACAACGCCACTTTCTTCCAACCCATTTTGGAAGCCCATCCCAACAAAACCACCACCCTGAAGGCCCAGCCCACTTCCTTTGTCTTTCTCAACAGCCTTTTCAAATTCAAAAGTCTCTCCCCCTTCCCACGTGCCAACCAGACTGACCCCTACCCCTGACGTCTCAGCTGCCTCCCTCCCTTTTTTCGTACCCTTTCTGCAGTCCGTCTTCTCCATCGCCCCAAAAGTACTTCCCCACACGGTAACCCCATCTTTCGCGCCCTCATCAAACGCCGTTACTGTTCTTCTTTTTCCGAAACTCGACTCGCTGTCAGTAGCCGTTACCGACTCACCCGCGTCACCAAACTCACTCTGTTTCACCATTTGCCGACTCAGTCTAGCTTCAATCTGCCTCATCTCAGAGTTCGTCTTCCTTCCCTCCTTCAACTCAGAAATCAACTTAGTCTCTTCTCGTCTGGACAAAACCCCTTCTCTAACAAGCATCGCCCCTAACAATTTGCCATTACCCTCTCCTCCGATTTCTCCTCTATTTTGAGGTGGAACCCCATCTTTCACAGAACCCCTGTTCCCAGCCTCCATTCCTTTCCCTTCCAATTTGTTTCTACCTTCCCCCTGAAAAATATTCCCCGTTCCCAACCTCTTAACTGGACTGACAGCTCTTAAATCTTCACTGAAAGGCCAGGGCATTCCTTCTTCATACACCATGAAAGAACAACTCAAATAATCGTGACCCAATCTTCCACAGCACTTACAGAAGTCCGGGAGCTTTTCGTAAGAGATACGAGCCCACTTTTCTTCTCCCATAGCTCCACTTCTCACTTTCAGCCCTCTCCTTAAAGGTTTTAACACATTCAGGAAAATTTTGATTCGAAGGAACTTACCTCTGTTACGTTCATCTCCGACGCTGTCCCATTTCACAAAATCTCCGACCAGATTCCCCATCTTCCGAGCACCTTCTTCCGAATGACAGGCCGGGGGCACGTCGTGGATCCTAATCCAGAACTGAGCTTTATTGAAGTCCATCTCCGAGATTCTTTTCCCCCCATACATTTGCTCAAAGATTAACAAAGAGCTGTCAAAAAGCCAAGGTCCTCTCTCCATAACTCTCTCCTTCGAAATTTTGCACGAGAAGGAGCACAGAAACAGATTTACACCTAACACTTCAATTCTAACTTTGTTTTCAGCTTTCCAAATTCTGGGCATAACTCTCCTAAAAGCATCAGAGCTAATATTTTTAGAGGATAATATTTTACAAACTAAGTCCCCTTCCACCTTACCATTGAAGTCACGAATTTCTTCATCCTGCAGCACAAAAACAACCCCGTCTTCCTCCTCAGCCAAGGCTAGTCCCTTCATTAACTCTGAGAACTCAAAAGCTTCCATCCTCCGCCAACACCTCACCTCCAACAACCTTCTTCCGAAACCCTCCCAGAAGCGTAGCCCTCACCCAGGACCCACCCCACCTCTGGAACACACCCTCCCTCAAGAACGAGAGACCTCACACTCCTTCGGTTCTACAGAGAGAACCTCGGACCCTTGATGATAATATATTTTCCTCTCTCTTCTTTTAATTAATTTTAAAGATCACATATCCATACATTATTATTTTATGGACAAGGATAAAATAAAAAGGAATATCTATATATATAATTAATTAATTAATTTAATAATTTCATACCATATTTAATCCTATTACTACTTAATTATATTAGATATTTTGTTCATTTAAATATGTTGATATATTTCCATATAGAAGTATATATATATGTGCTCTTGTGTGACTTAGAGATCATCATGTATTCAAATAATTTATTTTTAATTATTTTTTGAAATAAAAAATGTTGTTTTTTTTAACCATTATAATTGATTGAATGGTTAGACAAATGAGTTTAAGATATTAACTTACCAAGAAATTAAATATATTTTTTAAAATTAATTTGGTTGAGAAACCAGACATTTGGGTCTTTGTCTCTAAATTGACAAGATTCTTTTTTTTCAAGGAGTTTACACTACATGAAGTTGTGACTAGAAGTTAATAGAGCTTCAAAATAAAATAATAATAATAAAATAGTAATGAAGATTAGACCATACACAACAAAATATTGCAAATCTATATATTTTTTAAAAAATTGAAAAAATAATTTAAACATTAAAAAATTCAATTTAAATTTGAAGGAAAAAAAAAAGATAGAACTAACCTTCTCCTTATTATTAATATAATATAATTTTTTTTTGAAACTAAATATAATATTATTAATACATAATATAATAGGTATTTATAAAGACATTATTATTTATTAGTATAGTATAATGTTCTATAACTACTTATTATTATTATAAGAAATATAATATTATTTATAAATACGACGTTATTTTATTTATAAATACAGTAATATACTAATACAATATTATTTTTATAAATATATATTATTATTATAGTTACTTATTATATACAAATACAGTAATATAGTAATATTATAAATACATATTTATAAATACAGTACTATAGTACAATATTATTTTTTATAAATACGTATAATTATTATAAATAAAATATTATATACAAATACAGTTATATAATAATACTTTATTTGTGTTTATAAATATGTATTATATTTTAAATATAGTAATATTATAAATATGTATTTATAAATATAATATTGTTTACAAATACAATATTATTAGTACATATTTATAAATACAATATTATTTTTATAAATACCTATTATTATTATAATATAAAATATTATATACAAATGGGTAGTATATTAATATTGTATTTGTCTTATAAATACGTATTATCTTCTAAATAAAGTAAATTAAAAATCTGTATTTATAAATATGATATTATTTATAAATACAATATTATTAATGCTTATTTATAAATACAATATTATTTTTATAAATACGATTTATTATAAATACTATATTATATATAAAACATACTATATTGTAATATAAATCAGTTGTCTCTCAGATTTCCTCTTCGGCACTGGTTGATTCCTAATTTGCAATGTCATCGCCTCCAACGACTGCACTAATTAAACCAAACTTGAGGTATACGATTGGATTGGAAGAGAAATAAAATTGAATTTCTTTACATTGCAATAAATCATGAAATTGGCAAACGGTAAATAGGGATAAGAGAAATGATATTTTAATTAATAACAAATACAAAAATAAAATTGCAATTATTATAGAATTTGATCATTATATTTGTAAATGCTTTCCCAAAATGTATCATCTACTCCCATTTTCCAAAAAAAATGAAAAAGAAGAAGGAGAATGAAAATAGATTATTATTTTTAATATTATTTATTTGCCAACCCATTCAGATTTAATGCTCGAATGACTATTTTTAAACTTTTTCAAATGTTATGGTTAAAATTAAACACTCAAAAGTTAACAGATAGTTATGAAATAAACTAAAATCTAATCTTCAAAAGTTTAAAAGACCAAAATGAAAAAATAAGCATGGATTGTCTGGTGGTAAGGATGTTAAAAAAAATAAGAAAAAAAATGATTTTATTATCATCTAGTTAAATAATTTTTTTTTATAAATTTAATTGACAAGCAAATAAATTAAAATTAGACGCTCATAAATATAAATGAAAAAGATAAAAATCAGACAAAAAAAATGATAGTATAAAACCATACAATACAAGAAAAAATAAAAGTCAATTCCATAATAAATCTATGGTAGAATTTATTATTATTATTTTTCAACTTTATAAAAAGATGATGAAATCTAATGGAGTGGGAACAAAAGTAAGGTTGTTAGGAATTGCTCCTTTTTTTTGCTATAAATAGAAATATCAGCTAGCAAGAAAGAACCAACTTGCTAAATTACTAAACCATTTGTGTATTTAGAGGGAAGAGCTAGAGAAAAATGGCAAACCTTCCAAGAAAAGTGGCCTTGAAATCAAAGTACAACAACTATTACTTGCGCTATGTGAATGAAGTTTCACAAGTCCACTCATTCTTGCAATATTCGGGAGACAATATTCTAACTCCATATACGAAGTATGAAATAGAAGAAGCCAAATGTGATCCATCATTAGTCCACATTCGATGTTGTTACAATAATAAGTATTGGGTAAGGAAGTCTCCAACCGAATGTTGGATTGTTGCAGGAGCTGACAAGACGGAGGAAGACAAAACCAAATGGAACTGCACATTATTTCAACCTATGTATGACTCCACTAAGCAAGCCTTTCGATTTCGTAACATCAATCTTGGTAATAATGTGTGTTTGATGCGATTGGGTGCTCCTTATGGAGATTGCTTGATTGCACAGTGGTCAACCCCAGATAGAGATCTCTGTGATCTCAGCTTGATCATTGATTGGGAAACTCTGCTTTCAATTCCTAAATATGTTGTTTTTAAGGGCGACAATAATCAATACCTTAGCGCTCGTTGGATCGGAGGTCGTCAATATTTGCAATTTTCTTCATCTGATATTGGCGATCCCACGGTTGGAATGGAGACATTCATAACAAATGATGGAAACATTCGGGTCAAATCAAACTACTTTGGAAACTTCTGGAGGCGTAGTCCTAATTGGATTTGGGCTGATTCAGGCGATACTACAACAAACAATCCTGACACTTTATTCGTGCCGACAAAAGTGGATACCAACAATAATGTTGTTGGTCTGCGTAACTTAGGAAACAACAATTTTATCAAGAGGCTCAGCACAGATGGTTTAACAAGTTGTCTTAATGCTGCGGTCAACACCATTGACATATATTCACGATTGCAGCTAGAGGAGCCAGTACTTTCAAGAGAAATCTATAATGTAATCTTCCGTCCTTCAGATTCAAGGATCTATGACCAATGTGCACTAGTGATGGCCACTGAGTCTGCTACAAATGGGACTCGAGATCCTAACACTATGACCTTGAAGTTCTCGTACACAGAAACTAAGTCTAGCACATGGTCTTCTACTGTTTCTATGAAGTTAGGCGTCAAGACAACCATTGAGACAGGAATTCCTTTTATTGTTGATGGAAAAGTTGAAATTTCAGCTGAGTTTTCCGGATCTTACCAATGGGGAAAAATTACAACAACATCAAAAATTATTGAAACAACATATCAAGTGATTGTACCGCCTATGACTACTGTGACTGTCAGCTTGTTGGCATCAAAAGGTACGAGTGATGTTCCCTACTCGTACACTCAACGTGACACGCTCATTAATGGCGAAACAAAAATTTATCAAATAGATGATGGTCTTTACACTGGCATCAATTGTTACAACTTCAAGTATGAAACTGAAAGCACACCATTAACATGAGTTTAATCATTTTCCACAACTACGTACAATGAGTGAGACCTCGTTTGCATCTGCTTATTTTAATAAGTGTCATGTTCATCTTGTTTGCATCTACTTATCTTAATAAGTGTCATGTTTATCTATCTATGTATTTGGATTTTGTTTGTAATATGTATGTGTAAGAATAAAATGTTGTAGCAATGACTACAATTTGTGTTGTATTAAAAATCAATACAAGTATGGTTTGTTTTATGGGTTAAAATTTAGAATTACATCACACTTTTATCTTTTGGTTTTTTTTTTTTCTTTACATGTTTTACTTCTTTATATTTCAATATAAGATAAAACTTGAAAAAAAAAAAAAAAAAAAAGAGAGTAGATGATCGATCATTGGTTCTTTAGAATTGTTTACATCATAATCAACCCATAGTACAAATATGGATTGCCTGAACAAGTATTCAACTTTACAAGATCAATTAATTGAGATATCTTTTTCGCCATTTGGAAGAATATTACCTTTTAACTTCCAAAGACAATGTCTTACTCTAATAGCTAGCAAGAGCTCTAAACAAATCTTTCTTATTCCCATGACTAAGTTAGGGGTGCGCAATCAATAAATTAACTGGTTTGGATCGATTTTTGAAATAAAACGGATTCGGTTTTTTGGTTCAGACCATTAAAAAAACCATGAAAATTTGAACCTATGACTACATCGTCATCTTAATATTTGAGTGTTTCAAACAACAAAGCCGATTATGTTGTCCAGACCATTATTTATTGAAATGCATGAAAAAGTAGATGAATATATATATTTGTTTTCTTTTTCGAATCTATAGCTTGCGCATTAACATTCTTCTTTTGTTTTTTTTTTTTTACTCTCTCTTATTTCAGTTTACTTCATGCTTCTTCATTTCTTTTTCTTTTTTTTTTAGACAACCTTCGTATCTTTCTTATTTATTTATGTCGATTCAATAACGATTCTATTCAAACATATTCATTAGCCTAATCGTTCATTCTTTCGTCGATTTTAAACATGATTCTGGCGGTAGCCCTTCGGTTCTTCTCAGAGCTGAGTTTTGGATTAAAGTTTTTGAGATTCAATATGGAAGATTCGTAGACTCCATCGGAACCCATTAAGCTTGGCAGATTCTCCAGCGTAGAGGATTAAAAAATTTGGCAGTAAAATTCCTTTCATATTGCCCCTATGAGGGTATGATCAAGGGTAAATCTTGATGCTACAAAAAAAAAAAAGAGATTGGTTTTAATCGAACCAAACCGAGCTGACCGAAAAATCTTGGTTCGGTTCTACAACCAAAACCGAAAGTAATGGTTTTTTCGGCTAAAAGTTTTCAAGAACCGAAAAGTTCGGTTCGGTCCATGGTTTGGCCCAAAGCAGATCACCAAACCGAACTGTGAACACCCCTACTTCTAGCCTCCATGTTCTTCTTTGACAAGTTTTTGCAAAATCCTCGAGTAGAAACTCATGGATAAGAATAGCAAATGAATCTTTTCCATCATTTTTAAGATTGAAGTACCATCTCACATGGTCATACACTTCACTCGTATCAAACTTAAACACAATATTACTTGATCCTTGCCCTTCCTCTATTTATTTATAGAAATATGTAAGCACTCAAACCCGATTAGAGAGTTATCTGATATAAGTTCTCCCTGTACAAAAGTTCCTTCATTCGAAGAACTAATCTTGTTATGTACAAACTTCAATTTATTAGTCAGTATTTTAGCAATAGTTTTATAAATTGTGTTGCACAAGCTAATCTCGAGCGAAAATAATTCCTTGGAGATGAATAGTAAAAATAGAGTTCAAAGGATCAATATACATAGTAACATTCAAAACTCCCAAACACGTGCTTATTTGAGACTTCATTACATTATAGCCTTCCCATAGACAACACAACAATCAATAATATCAACTCCCCTAGAGACTTGATATTCAATTTAGTTGGGAACATATTATTTAGGATGTTTCACGCATCGATCTTAATTTTAAAAGCCACCTCGACGTTGTAAGAGGACTTTCAAAGCTTGAGTTTCTAAAATTGCCCAAGAAAGAGATTTCTTCAAAATGAAGTAAGTTCATTGCCAAGTGATAAGAACTTTTAACACTGAACACTCAGTATTTCTTATAATTAATCTCATATATCTTCCTTCTCCATGGAAGTAGGATTGTAAGAATCAGGCTAGGTTCTTCCTGAGAAAAAATATCATCAATTTTGTCTTTATCATTATAGATCCAAGTAGTATTATGATTTAAGAAGAGATTTTGCTATTTTGATCTAGTTTCAAGGTTCCTTAACACATAGAGCGATCAGATTGTATTTGTAAAGACTCGACCCAATATACGGTCTCATTATAAATTTTTATCCTAGATGTATGAGTAAAACTATTCTTAACAAGTGAGGCATGTTGAATACTTCAATCATTTAATAAATAAATTATAAATCAGTTCAAAATAACAAATAATAAAGATACCCAGTTAAAAAACATGGAAAACAAGGTCAAAAAACATTGACATGTCTCAATAAATCAAAATAGTGCAGAAGGGAAAGTAATGCAATAACATAAAAGACTCAACAAGTTCATGGTTTTCCCTAATTCCAGATTTTCCATCCATGTAAACTCCGTGCGTACGTGTGGAAGTCCATAGAAGAAAGGGGTGAGTTATTAAACTCAATAAGAATCCTTACCTCGAGATTAGTATAAGCATGAATAAGGTTAACAACAATATGAACACATCAATGAATATAAACAATCAATGAATATGGTTGTCGGGGTAACAGTTAATTAAGTGTTGTTTACCTACCAAGTCTTATGATAATAGAGATATATTGTCTGGGTATCATATATGAAAAGATTACTAACTAGCCAAGTCTTATGATGATAATATAATGTGCATGGGTATCATTAATAACGAGATTACTTGCCACTATCATAATAATGTAGGTAGATTTTTATTAGTAAACAAAGATTAATTAGTATGTCATACTTATTCTACTTTTAACTATTTGTTGTGTAATAATTATGATATTGTTTGTATATATATGACGTATTTTCTGGCGAGACAAAGTCTCTATATATTGTGTATTTTGATTTCTTGTAGGATATTAGTTTCATTTTTGAAATTTACAGGATTAACAGATATTTTTGGTAATTTACGTCGTTTTGCTGCCAAAATTTCAGTTAATTTAACAAAAATTTGAAGTTAAATTGAATTTAAAGATGAGTTTGGAGGTGAGTAAAAACTAGATAAAACTTTGGTTGTTTGACATTTTCAAGGGATTTTTTGAATTATATTTGCTTTGAAATCATCACTTAGCTTTTTTTATACAAGTTTTGAGACTTTTAATGTCAGCCACAAATGATGACAAGGGACCCACGTGATCAAAAAAAAAATTATGTTAGTTAGCATTTAATAATAAAGGGTGATAGCCACATGAACAAATCTTTTTTTTTAAATGTACTTTTAATGTCGGGCGCAAAACGGTCCAAAACTGACACCTTTAACAATGGATGTCGGTTTTGGAATGACACCAAAGGCTTTTGGTGTCGGCCATGACTGCCACTATATAGTATTGATCGCTCCAAAATGACACCTTTAACAATTGGTGTCGGTTTTGGACCAACGCCAAAGGCTTTTGGTGTTGCTCATGTCTGACACCATATAGTATTGGTGTTGTGCTCATCCTACGCGATCCAAAGGTTTTGGTGTCGGTTTTTTCCCATCAATAAATGTGTCTGTCACTAAATGTCTTCAATGTTACATGTATTAATAATGGTCTTATGTCCGACACTGTTTGTAAAAGATGTCGACATATGCCTATTACTAAATCTTCAATTTCTACTAGTGTTGGGATGTGAACCTTAGGGATGAGTAGGAAAAATGTAGTTCTAAGATTGGATATCCATAATATCAATCAAAACTCCTAAATAGATCTTATCCGCTTCATTACCTACTAGGTCCCAATATCTTTGAAAAAGAAAGAGCATATGTTCCGTTAAAACCCTAGGGCATCCAAGGGCTCATGCTCTACGAAGCTCTATCCACTTCCTCCCTCGAAAAAGGCTAGAGAAGATTCGAGTATCCAAAATCGCGATAACTCTCTCCACACCTTTAGAATTGAATTTATATATGTATATAGGTCATTGGCTCCTCCTGATAAATTTTAGAGAAATAATCTTCTCCCCTAATCCTCCACCCCAAACATCACTTTTGTTCTTTAACTTTTTAATTCTGTTTAGAAAGTGTGGGCATCCATCTCAAAACCAATTGGCTATGAGAGGAGTAGCCCACTAACATGCCCCATCATGATGACGCCATATATGGGAAAGTAATCTTGGACTAGATCCGAATTTTGTGGACCGAAATAATACCCGCTTTGGCTCACTCGCTTGGGTCGGATCCAACTCTTTGGGATCATGAAATGCCCGCTTAAGTATTTTGCCCACTTGGATAGGGTCCTCGGAGTTTGGGGGTCAATAACCTGGAGCTCTGATACCACGTTAGAAAGTGTGGGTATCCATCTCAAAACCAATTGGCAATGGAGGAGTAGCCCACTAACAAATTCTATTAATATTTTCATACTATTCTACTGTTTTCCTTGGTTCCCTTAGCTACATAGAAAGGAGACTATTGTTGGGAGCAAAAATCAATACAGAATTTTAATTATAACAACTAATACTTTCTCTCACTCGTGGTTCTAGAAATTTGAAAAATGCTCTACCAATAAAATTTAACATTAATTGTGAAAGAAAATGACTTGGTACAAACTCGAACTTAGTATCTCCGATATTATATTGAATTATGTTAAAACATCAATAAATCCAAAGAAGATGTTTATGATAAGGGATGAAGTGAGGAGAATGAGAATCATTCTCTCGACAATCACATTTTTTTCAAAATTACTTTTTTTTTTTAACTACGTTTTATTCTTGTCATTACATGTTTTTTTTTTAATCTCTCCATAGCTATTACATATTCACATCATTCTCATTATAATTTTTTTTCAATAATCATTTATTCTTTCTAAACACAAATAATCATTCTCTTAATTATTCTATTTTCACCAAACGCAACTAACTATTATCTTTCTTATTTTCTCTCGAATTCTCATTTATCCATAATCAATATCAATCATCTTCTTTGGTTTCTAATGGCAAATTCAAAAATAATAATAATAATAATAATAATAAAACAAAAGATTGTGACAAATCAACTACCAAACCAGCACCCATTGGATCAAATAATAAAAAATGAGTTTTTTAGCTGCTGTCTGATAACATCATTGTTCATTTGTTTCTCGTAAGTTTCTTGGGTGTCTGTAACAAACAAAACAAAATTTGAAAACTCAAAGTCTATATAAAAAAAAAAAAAAAAAAAAAAACCCTTTTTTTTGAAAGAAAATCTTCTAAAACTTTGATAAGTGTTGCATTGCTAAACTCTTAATTTGAGTTGGAAAATTCCTAGGAGGTCACCTATTCTAAGACTATTTCAAGCTAAGCACGCTCAACTCTGAAGTTCCTTCGATTGAGCCATCAAAAAAGGAAAATGCACCTGATAGTACAAATCAATTCTCTTAAGCCTTAACCATAGGACTATAATATCCCAAAATCTCTCTCATTCGGATGTGGACTCAGTTCATTCATGTACCCCTCTTAACTCCGCGCTATAGTTTACCAAGTGTAATAATTATAATTGATGTACACATTTTTCCATATGCTTTGATGACAAGCTTATTCTTCCCAACTAACCTAATAACTCACACATATAAAATCCTAAAAAACAATATTATAACAACAATAAAATTAAAAAAAAAAAAAAAACTAAAAAGAAGGGAGTAGATTTCCCGTCTAATGTTTCATAAATATTTGAGATGTCTCAAAAAAAAAAAATTAATTGAATATTTTAAAAGTTGGAAGACCAAGTAATCAAATAAAGATAAAAACAATTATTCAACTAACAACAAAAAGTTTTTGAATTTTTATGAAATTTATCAGTAGCGGCAGTGTTTTTATTGTTTGGTATTATTTTAGTTTAGGATTTATTATCTATCTCGAGGCTTTTATTTTGTAACATAGTTATACAAAATAGAAGTGTCGCTTAACTTATAATCGATTTAAAAGTTCAATAGAATTTTTGTTAACCAATTACAAATTAATTAAAGTTAAAAGTTAATCTTTTAAAATTAAGAACCAATTTGAGGCTATAAGTTATAATGTTCAAGACAAATTATTATGTAATTAAGAAGAATGCTAATAACAATTTGATCATATAATTCAACTGACTTTATAATTAAGAAAGAATAAAATAAAAATCTGAATTTATAACTCCTTAATTTTCAAGTCATACAAAGTGTAGTTAGTTTAATTGACACCTCTTTGAAATAACATACAAACATATACTATTAAATTTGGACGGCATATATATTTATATATATTATCTTAAATATGAATTATGTATAATTAAAGTATATACACATTGACCTCCTCGGCCTACCTACCTTTTGTTTGTCATTTTCTCTAATTTTATCGAAAAACCATAAACAAATTTGAATGGAAATATTTAAAAATAACATATTATTAAATAATTGGTTCGAGTGATTATAAATTATGAGTTATTTTGAGTGATTAAAATTTTGAATTTTGATATTAACTCGTTTAGATGTGATTATTTGTAGAAGGGTTGAACTTAATAGTTCGTTTGGATAGAATGATTTTGTTGTGGATTGTGGACAATAACTCGTTTGAATACGGTTAGAAATGAATGATTATCCAAATGTGGGACAAATGCCACAAGTGAGTATCTTCAATATATCCTTCAAGATGGTTCCAAATAGGAAATACCATCTTTAATTATATCTAAATTTTTTTGACCCAAATACCGCTTTGGCTTACTCGCTTAGGTCGGATCTGAAATTTTTGGATCATCAAATACCCACTTAAGTTTCTTATCGTTTGGGTGGGATCTTCGAAATTTTTGGGACCAATTACCTACGTGGAGCTCTGATAACATATTGAATTATGTTAAATAATTACCAATGAAACCAAAAATTTTAACCTATAGATTGAGATATATTTAATTATATCAACCAAAAAACTAAACATATTTGTTATAGATCTATGAAACAAAATATTTTTCCGTCAACCAAAATTCTTTTAGAATTCATTTAATTATACTAACACTCAATATTATTGCAATAAATAAAAAGTTCAAATATATAATAAATTCATCGTTTTTTAAAAACATAAAACGATAGAAAAATATAATAATAAAAATATTAAAAAAAAAAAAAAACTTGCATCAGAACTAAAATTTAGATGGTAAAAATAATAGGATTAGAAAATATAGGATTTTCTTGTCCCATTTGAAGATAAATTATCCTTTATGTTTTTAGAATTGCTGGGAGATAGAAAAATGTGGCTTCAATATTCAATTTTATAAGAAAGGTATATAGATATTTTGTAAGAATATATAGGAAAAAATGAGCATATAGATTGTGTTAATGGTTAAAAGGGTTTTAAAAACAAAAAAATGTTATGAGTTGATAATCATCTAGCTAAGTAGTTAATTTTTTATAAATATTTTTGTAACAAAAATATTGAACAAATATAAATGAAAAAAAAAATTACAAATGGTAGTATGATCTCATATGGGAATGGAAAAAAAATAGTCAATTCCATAACAAAACTAGTAATATATAGTTTCTTTCATTTTATAAAAAGATGATGAAACTAATGGAATACCAACAAAAGTAAGGTTGTTAGGAATTCTTTTTTTTCTAGTATAAATAGGGATATCTAACAAGAGACAACCAACTCACCAAATTATTTAACCATTTGTGTATTTGGAGTGGGGAGGGAGAGAAAATGGCCAACCTTCCAAAAATAGTGGCCTTGAAATCAAAGTACAACAACAACTACTTGCGCTATGTGAACGAGGCTTCACAAGTGCACTCATTCTTGCAATATTCAAGAGACGACATTCTAACACCATATACAAAGTATGAAATAGAAGAAGCCAAATGTGACCCATCGTTAGTGAACATTCGATGTTGTTATAATAACAAGTATTGGGTAAGCAAGTCTCAATCTGAATATTGGATTGTCGCAGGAGCTGACAAGACAGAGGAAGACAAAACCAAATGGAATTGCACATTATTTCAACCTATTTACGACTCCACTAATGAAGCCTTTCGATTTCGTAACATCTATCTTGGTAACAATGTGTGTTTGATGCGATTGGATGCTCCTTATGGAAATTGCTTGATTGCACAGTGGTCAACCCCAGATAGAGATCTCTGTGATCTTAGCTCTATCATTGATTGGGGAACTCTACTTTCAATTCCTAAATATGTTGCTTTTAAAGGTGACAATGAACAATACATCAGTGCTCGTTGGATTGAAGACCATGAGTATTTACAATTTGCTTCATCTGACATTGGTGATCCCACAATTGCAATGGAGACATTTATAACAAATGATGGAAACATTCGACTCAAGTCAAACTACTTTGGAAAATTTTGGAGGCGTAGTTCTAATTGGATTTGGGCTGATTCAGACGACACTACAACAAACAATTCTGACACTTTATTTTTGCCAACAAAAGGAGTTACCAACAACGTTATTGGTTTGCGTAACTTGGGAAACAACTACTTTATCAAGAGGTTCACCGCGGAAGGCAAGACAAGTTGTCTTAATGCTGCGGTTAGCACCATGGACATATTTTCAAGATTGAAGCTCGAAGAGCCTGTGCTTTCACGAGAAATCTATAATGTAAACTTTCGTCCTTTGGATTCAAGGATCTATGACCAATGTGCACTTGTGATAGCTACTGAATCTGCTTCAAATGGAACTTTAGCTCCCAATATTATGGATTTGAAGTTTTCATACACAGAAACTAAGTCTAGCACATGGACTTCTTCTGTTTCTATGAAGTTAGGCGTCAAGACAACTATAGAGACAGGGATTCCCTTTATTGCTGATGGAAAAGTTGAAATATCAGCTGAATTTTCTGGGTCCTACGAATGGGGAAATACTACCACAACATCAACTACAATTGAAACAACATATCAAGTGACTATACCGCCCATGACTACGGTGACTGTCAGCTTGTTGGCATCGAGGGGCACGAGTGATGTTCCCTACTCGTACACTCAACGTGATACACTCATTGATGGGAAAACAAAAATTTATCAAATGGATGACGGTATTTACACTGGCATCAATAGTTACAATTTCAAGTATGAAACTAAAAGCACGCCATTAGCATGAGTTTAAACCTTTTCCACATCTACAATGAGTGAGGCTTGTTTGCATCAGCTTATCTTAATAAGTGTTATGTTTATCTTGTTTTCATGTGCTTATCTTAATAAGTGTCATGTTTATCTATGTATTTGAGTTTTGTTTGTAATATGTATGTGTAAGAATAAAATATTGTAGCAATGACTACAATTTGTGTTGTATTAAGAATCAATATAAGTATGGTTTGTGTTTTATAAGTCAAATCTAGAATTACATCATCCTCTACCTTTTTTCTTTTATTATTGTGTGAATTATGTTAAACTACCAATCAACCTACAGATCCATGTCGTGGATTTTGTGTTGGGGTTGATAGTTGTCGTTGACACTTGTACAAGATAAAGTTTAAACATTGATTAAAAGAGGCTGGTTATTTTGTCAAACAATGTTTAGGAGAAAGAAGATTCGAACCTGTAATCTTCTGCTTACTAGTTTATAAAACAAATCATGATCGAATCTATAATATTTAGCTTCCTACGCTTCTTTTATCCTATGAGTTTGTTTTTATTAATATATTGACTCTTTCTTTTTTAAAACATATACAATATTAATATCAATGGTCGAACCTCAAATCATATTTGTGTGTGAAGAAATGGTCTACAAAAAATTAGAGAATAATTTTTTTATATTATTCAATGATAAATGAAACATATACGCACCTTCTATATTTAGAAGACACATTAAAGGAGGTTTTGGTGATCGTTCCAGGTAAGAATTTATCACCGTGGTTGTGTGGACCTTGTACACTGTTTTGTCTTACCTTCTTGTGAGTATATGTTGACATTGAATCTTGTATTCATGTAAGACTAGCTTAGCATGTGAATATTTTGGATTGTAGATGATATAATGAATGTGAAATGTGTTATGTAATGCTTCGTGATCGTATGTGATAACCAGATATTATGCACCATGTTAGTTAGACTATTATTGTTGTTGTGAAGAGTATTTAGTAATTTTGTGGATATGAATACATATTGATGATATGATGTCTAATAATATTGTTGCGGCGCATGCTATTTATTGTTTAGTAGTATGTGATGCCAAACAGTAACTAGGATGTTACATATATGATTGTCTCTCATAGTTGGCCGCCTACTGGTATGAGACATTAAGTAGGTTGTCATGACTGTTGTTTGGTCTTAGGTTATTCCTAGTTAGTTCGATAATATTAGAAATTGGAATACGCCAAACAGCGCTGGTTCAAGACATGATAAAAACAGGAACCGGAATATGCCAAGGGGCGTTGGTTCAAGACATGTTGCTATTAGAAACTGGAATACGCCAAGGGACGCTGGTTCGAGACATGTTATTAGGAACTAGAACACGCCAAAGACCGCTGGTTCAAGACATGTTGTTATTAGGAATCGGAATACCCCAAGGGGCACTAGTTAGTGAAGTGTTCTTAATAAAAATCAGAATACGTCAATGTGCGCTAGTTCAGGTCGTGTAACGTATCTTATGACCTATTTTGGACTAGTCGAGTATGTAATTATCTTTGGTGTAGCTAGACAATGTATATTGTACCATGGTTGGGGATCCTTACTAGGTATATTTGTACTCATCCTTATTATGGTTTTCCATCAAGTAAGCAGGGACAGTACCAAGGTGTCTAGCTAAAGAGGTTGCAGGATCATAGGGGGAAGTCATTGCAAAGTTTTTTTTTTTATGAGTCACATCCTTCTGCATGTTAATGAGATTTCATAACAATTGTTTGAATTAAGTTTTTAATTGTTTTTATTTATTTTTAAACTCTGCCCAGAGAGTTACTTATTTATGTTTGATTCATTAAGAAAGATTATTCATCTGTGAATAAATGATTTTTAGTTCAGCTAAGTCGATTTGAAATCATGCATATTTGTAAGGATTCTTGTTAAAACTTCTTTTTGAAAGTCAGGTATTTACAAAAAACCCCTAAATTATGAAGAAATTCTAGACAATAAAGAGAAAGACAAGTGGCTAAATCCATGTATAGTGAAATTCATTCACTACAAAAGAACAAGTTTGGAGTTTAGTTAAATTGAAAGTATTAAGAAATTCATCCTTTATAAATGAATCTTTAAAAAGAAATTGAATGAAGTTGAAGAAGTAGAGAAAGTTAAAGCCAGGTTTATAGCCAAGGAATTCAGACGGAAGGAAGAGATTGACTATAGTGAGATACTTTCACTAATAGTGAAGCACACCTCAATTAAGATTTTGCTTGTCATTGTTGTTTGTAAAAACCTAAATCTAGAATTGATGAATTTTTTAACAACATTTCTTTATAGGTGTCTAGATGAAGAACTTTACATGGATCAACTAGATAGATTCATCAAGAAAAAGTAAAAACATTTAGTGTGTAGATTGAGCATGTCCTTGTATGGACTAAAGCAAGGACAAAGATGCTGGTACAAAAGGTTTGATGACTTTATACTCAACTTAGACTTCGTTAGAAGTCAGTTTGATGTCTGTGTCTACTTCAAAAGAACAAGTAAGAGCAGTAGATAAGCATACCACTTGCCCTATACTTTAAATTGCAACCGAGGAATCTCCAATAAACCAAGAGAGGAAAGCTGCACTGAGTAGGGTTCCTTATGCTGATGCAACTAGGAGTTTTAATGTATCTAATGGTGTATATTAGACTAACTTGGCACACTGCTCGAGCTCACTGAGCAAGTACATGGGAAACCTTAACAAAGCACACTGAAACCTTAATAAAGCACACTGAGAGCAACTAAATAGATGATAAGATGTCCTAAAGGGCTAAACAGATAGAGGATTATTGTAGACTCAGACTACTAGGGACTTAGACAAAAGAAGGCAAGTATCAAGATTTTCTTTCCTATTTGGAGACAATCTAAGAAGTTAAAAGTTCAAATTGCATTTGTGGTGGCTCTATCAACAACATAAGTAGAATTCATAACTGCTCAAGGAAGTTATATGGCTCAAGGAAATCCTAGGAGAACATTTTGTGGTGGCAATAAAGGAAGTTACATGGCTCAAGGGGATTCTAGGAGAAGTACTAGGCTTTAAACATGAAGGGTGAAACTTCTTTATGACAACCAAAGTGTTATACATCTAACTAAAAACCAACAATTCGATCAAAGGTAAAGCATATATACATGAAGCAACATTTTATAAGAGATGTTGAAGATGTGACACTCTTAGTTCTAAAGGTCAAAACAGAAGACAATGAAGCGGACATGTTAACCAAAGCATTGCCAAAATACCAAATTCGAACATTGCCTAAGTCTACTCAAAATAATAGACTCCTCTATCACCTGAAGCAAACTTAAATAAAGAGAAGATATCATGATTTTCAGTGACTTATATGAGCTATTCAAGCTATTTAAAAACGTATTAAAAAAATTTAGCTTATTCTTTAGACGTTTACAAATTTATTGTTATGATCTACAACACAACATTTTATCTACTTTAGGCTATGTTTGTTTTTGATAAATAACCATCCTTAACCATTCATCAAATCTTACGTTAAAATTTTATATCTAATTTCATTTAAAACTTGAAAAAAAGAAAAAGGTTAAATATTCCAATTATTACTAATATTAATCTCAAACGAGTGGTCATCTACCAAAACGAAAATAAAGATGAAAAAGGTGAAGATGAAGATGAAGATGGAGACGGAGATGAAGATGAAGATGGAGATGAAGATGAAGATGAAGATGAAGATGAAGATGAAGATGAAGATGAAGATGAAGATGAAGATGAAGATGAAGATGAAGGTCATCCAACCACCAACAGAAGTCCCATGCCCTATGTCTAGGAAAACTATATTTTATAAGAAATTGAATCAATGAATAGATATGAAAATTTGAAAATTTACTACAGAAAAGCTGAGTATAAAACAGATTAAGCGAAAAAGAAAAATCTTCCATATTTGCTTCATCAAACGCAATTTCAAAATGGAGATTAATCAGGAGGCCAATTGGAAGTGAAGAGGGAAATCGATTGAAAACTTCATCATCATCAACATTTCGTCTGATTATGATTAAGGTGGAGGATTGTGTGGAGGAGCTGTTTAAGTTCATTCTGCAATCTTCCATAAACGGAACCCTAAACTTCGATTTGGGTCTCTCCACCACTTTCTGCTCTGATCTCCTCAAACACGATCCTTCCAATTCCAATCCCTTACCAGATTCCACAGCAGGTAATAATCAGAGAATTCGCTGTTTATTTTTTTTGTTATTCTCTGTTTATTTTGGAATTACTTCGAGTAGGATGTCGGTTAGCATTATCCTTTCTTGAAATAACATAGATTCTTTTGCTTTATGCAACCTTGAAATGAAAAATCTATGAAGAAAAAAGTTTAAAAGGTTTTAAAAAGAAAGTAGAGATGTAATTTCGTTGAATTTTTTTTGGTAACTGAGTGTTTGGGGCTGTTTTTTTCATTGTGCTTTTGACCCATCCCACCAAAAAGGGTTGAAAGTTATTAAGTCTTGGTTAATAAACACATTTTCTGTATGTACTCCAATTCAAATGATTTTGTTTCTAAACTTTAGTATGAAATAGGTTAGATAGTATAATTTAATGTTTATAACTATATGCCATCATCTCTTGTATGTTATAGTGTAATCTCTGCAGTTTGATGATTTAGTTCTTGTTAAAATTCTTCTTAAGGTGCAATGAGGTTTCTTTCATGTGTAGATTTTATTATAGAAAAAACAAACGACTATTGAAAAGTGAAAAGAAAAAGTTATTGCCGGTAGAAGAAGGCAAGAAGAGTGCAGCCAGAATATTCCTTAAGTTATTGCCCTCTTTCACAATTCACACTAGAGTCTGGTGCGGCGATGATGTCGGAAAATAGGTCGAAGAAGAGGGCAGAAGCCACGATGAATTGTTGACGATGCTGAAAGAGGAAGATGGCACCAGAGGAGGGGTGCTTTAAATGCACAATAGTGATGGGCTTGAAATGGATGAGAACAAAGTAGCACCACAAGAAGAGTGCAATAGCATATGCAAGTAACGTCACTTGAGAAATGGCATCAGAGGAGAAATCATGAGCAGTGTGATAGGAATCAATGAATGCTGAACGTTTATTCAAACCCTAAGGCTTTCGAGAGGCCTTGGAACTCTCCTAGTTTCGCCTTGCGAGACAATT
>JBBMEG010037681.1:5810-20197 GCA_037832605.1 Cyclanthera cordifolia | reverse complement strand
AGACAAGATCAATGTTTTTGGTTGTTTATTTTAATAACAACACATTTTTAGAAATATCTCATCCATAACACAGTTTAGGTGTTTTTTTTTCATCATAATTCCAATTCTACCATCACTATCTCTTCATTGTAGATTGTGCTGGTTGAAAACTATTGCGACGACTCGAGATTTTTTAAAATGTGATCGATATTTTAATAGTATTTTTAGTTTCCATAATATTGTTTTATTAACATTCTAAACCTTATGATATGCAATGGGTGTTTTAATAATTTTGCCATCAAGGACTAAATTGCAAATTTGAGTTGGTATGAGGTCAACCATTCACGTATTGAACTTAAGAGGCTTATTTGTAAGTAAGCTTAAGTTCTTATTAAAAGAAAAAAAATAAAATAAAATCTAAGTTCTTAATTATATGTGAAAGGTAGTATTGTGATTGGGAATCACATGGGTTAATTTGAAAAACTAATTTATTTTGAGCTTTGGTTTATATTGGCATTTAAGTCAAATTTCTTTCCATATAAATTTGATAATCAATAAACCCTAGCCTTCATTTTAGTAAGTACCAAATCCCAAGTATCTCTTTTCTTTTATTTTTTTTGAAAGATTCCTTTGCCAAATGTCCCTTCTCTCTTGGGTTTTGTGCACAGCCACCCATCTCTTTGTCCCTTCTCACTTGGGTTTTGTGCATAGCCACCCATCTCTTTTTTCTCATTTGAAAACCCGCTCGTCAGACTAAAATTACCACCAGAAAAACTCCATTATTGTTGCCATTGAGCCAAATTCACGTGCTATGAGTTGGGTTCATGCAAACTCCGTTGTTACGCCCGGATTTGAGAAGTTCGTTGCTAGCTCGCTTTGATTTGATGAGGCACTACCCTTATCTTGCCTTTATTTGCCAAATCTGAACACCCACCTCAAACCCTAGAGAACCCACCCTAACCCGTGACTCGCTGCTCTATCCACGCTGGTGCACCCAAACTAGGCACACATAAGCGTCACCTGCATCCTGCGACTTTGTTCGTGATCTAAAACAAACCCGACCCTTTGGCTAAACCTGAAGCATGACGCCCTTGCTTGCAGTAGACGTGTTAGACCTGCAAACTCGATCCGTTGGCCATGCTATTTTTGCCAGTTCTGATCTGAACCACATGCTTTAGACTGAACTGCATATCTGACTCGAGAATCACCCATCTGACTCGCCATTGCTCAGTAACCCGCACCCTTGGCATGGCCCGGTTCCTTGACGTTTGGTTGACTCGTTGGGAATCTTTCCTTGCACATTATTCTTGAAATTCTATAACTTCAAGAGGTAGGACTTTTTCCAAGGGTTGTGTGGTCCAAAATGATATGTGAACTTAATATGTATCTCGTGATTGTTGAAGTTATCTATTGATGCCTAATTAAACTTGTTGATTAATAAGACAACTTGAACACGTAGACAATTAGTTATTTTGAAATGGTTTTGTCATGTTGATTGTCTGCTAAATGTTCTTATGTGCTACTACTATTGTTTAGTTATTGATTGAGATTATGAGTTGTATGTTGTCCTAGATATAAGCTTCTTGTATTATTGAAATATGCACATGTTGATTGTTGTTATGATTTCATGTTTCTTAAATTATTGTATTGTTCACATGCTGGTTACTATTTTGTATTATGAGATGTTAAACATGTAATTAGGATGATAAATATATGCTTGCCTATCTTAGTTAATTGCTAAGTGGTATAGGACATTGAGTATGTTACCTCGATAGTTACCTGCTATTTTTCTATTATTTTAAATCTCTAAGTTGTGTTCTTGAAGAGCTTGACTAGTTGTGAACATTTGAGCGAGGACGAGATGTGTTCTTATTAGTTGGGCTAGTTATGTTCATTTGAGCCAGGACAAGTTGTGGTTTGAACAATTCTTGACAAGTTGTGTTCCCGATTAGCTGAGCTAGTTATGTCCAATTTGAGCCACGACAAGTTGCATTTTGAAAGAGTCAAAACAAGATGTGTTCCTGATTAGTTGGGCTAGCTGTGTCCTATTTGAGCTAGGACAAGTTGTGTTCCTAAAAAGCCAGGAAAAGTTATGTTCTTGATCAGCTCGACTAGTTGTGTCCCATATGAGCCAAGGCAAGTTGTGTTCCTGAAGAGCCAAGATAAGTTATGTTCCCGAATGAACTGAACTAGTTGTGTCCCATATGTGTAAGGAAAAGTCATGTTCTTAAAGAGCCAGGACAAGCTGTGTTCCCAATGAGTTGGACTAGAAGTGTTCTTTTGACCTTGATAATCATTGTTCTCAAGATCATTTAAATACTTGCGAGCTGAACCCTAAAGGTTCTCGAGCTTAGAGCGGTTAAGCTCAAGTTTTCCTATTGACTATCGAGCTAGGACATAAATCCTTAAGCTCACTTGTTCACTTGATAGAGGGTTGTGACCATGGTTGTATCGCACTTGAGATTATGGTCTTGAGTGTCAAGCAGAATATGAGATATGTGATTACTTGTTAAATGTTGATCTAGCATATCCATTTTGTACCTTATGTAGGTTTTCTACTGAATATTTCCGATACTCACCCTTATTATTTTTCCTCTCCAGATGCTAAGCTATATCGAGACAAATGAGCTGGATGAGGCTGTTGGATCATGGGGGACAAGTGATTATCATTTTATGTTATTTCATTTTGCACGAACTGTTTCAATTAAGTTGTTTCTTATTACTATGTTCTAGATATTTCTTGGCTAGGAGACTACTTAACTATTTTAACTCTATCAAGCTTATTTTCCTGAATTTATGAAAATAGAGCACGTTTTGTTTTAAAGAATCATGGTCCTGTAATGATATTAGACATGCATGCTGGTAAATTTCCAACTTAAACTTTAATTTATGTCGGGTCTTTACTATTAGAATCAAAGCTTATAGTCTTAAATTACGTCGACTGACTTACTTAGTAAGTCATTGTGTCCCTATGATCTGCAATGCTTCAGTCATCGTCAGGTATGTTTGAAATAAGGATTTTTGCATACCCTAGCATTTTGTAGCTTTACTTGTTATCTACTTGTTGCCTTTTTGTAGTCCTAGCTATGAACTAACCATTTTCTCTTTTTTATTGTGGATCTAGAGCATGGTTGTTAGTTGAGATATCAGAGAAAATACTATTGAGTGTATGGTTTTATTAGCTATTTTGTTAGCTTTTTATATAGTCCTAAGTGTTAGACTCACATAACCATTTGAGGTATTAGTTATTGTAGGACAACAGACAGAGTTAGTAGTGCTTCTAGCACCGAAGGTTGTAGCCTTCCCAGTACTACATGTAGGAGAACCTAGAGATTTGTTAGTTGTAGCGCTTCGTTATTAGTTTTTTGGGATGCTTGCTCAACATCAAACTATGTTATAGGCTCACGCTCAGACCCACCTGGTATAAGTTTCTAAGGTGTTTTAGTTGCCTCGTTTGAGAGTTCAATATGTTCTCCTAGCCGATGCACCACTTTTTCTAGTTGTTGTACTTGTTGTACTTGTTCAGCCAGTTGTTGTACCTATTTATGTAGCACCAATGATTTTGCAATACCATAGTCAAATGACTATAAGAGAAAGTTCTATTGAACCGTAGAGAGTTTTCAACCCATTTCTCGACAGTTAAAAAAAAGAGAAAGATTGAGGTTTTTTAGTCTTCAAAGATCGAGAGACATCATTGTTATCCTAAGTATTTTTTGAAAGTTGAAACCTGAGGCTAGACGACAGCCGTTTACTCGTTTCAAGCTACTATTTTTCAAGAGGTGTGAGGGTTCATTATAGGCTATTTGGAGCCCATAAGCTTTCTTGTTTCCATTAAGGCAAGGTGGGCCACTTTGCCAAGCAATGCGGTCAGGATCCCACTTTGACGGTTTAGTTTCTAGTAGACGCTAGTCTTGTTGATGCTATCGAGTTCAACAGTAGTGTTGAGAGTTGATTCTTCTACCTTTGAGGCCAATTAGATGGACACGGTCGATTAGGGTATGTTACATGTTAGTGTAATGAAGCTTGATATTTGGAATTGCAGTTTCGACTCTAGTCACTGATTTAGAAAAAGTCTCAGCTTGTGGCAGCGAGTAGGTGTGTGCTGTCATTGGTTATCCTGTTTCAAGATGAGAATTGTGCACTTGGATCTTTGACTTAGAATGTAGGAATTTCAGTCGTTGTTATTTTTTGGTTGAGCTTAAATGACCCAGATAAGGTAGTGGTTATGAGGAACTACGTTGTTGTGTGCTGCCTTTACAAGGAGTGTTGTTGAGATTGTTCACCCCCAGGTAAAACTATTTTATGGCTGGCGCTTTGAGTAGAAGAACGACACATTATGCAACATTTATGGTCTTTTCATGCTCATGTTGTAGAGAGTTGAAGCGAGTTAGCACAATTGTGTTATTATGGGAGGCTATTTCAGGTTTGGCCATTTAACTGATAGATCGTCATTATGGTAGTGTGTGCTTGAAGGTTTCAGTCGGACCTTATACTCGTGGAGATCCTTGCTACAGTTTAGTCCTACATGGGCAATGAGTGTTTAGTTAGCATGGGCTAAGCTAGTGTTAGCTTCGTGATGATTTTTTAGTTTTCTTTAAAGTTGTAGCATGAGAGGAAGCATTCTAATTTTGTAACTCAAGTTAATGTTGTTAGGGTATCATGGAGAAACTATTTAGAATTACCCTAGAAGTAAAAGTTGCATTGTTTTTCTAGTGTGCAATAATCAATTTTAAGTTTAGTACCTAGGATGGATATTGCTTCATGTTACCATAAATGGCATGGTTCTTAACCATGATCTAGCTGTTGAAGAACATTAGTGGAGCTTATGTTGTTATTTTCAAGAAGTTGGCTTTGAGGTTTGTGAGTTAGTTCATCACTTATCAATTTAAGCATGTTTTTTAAGTGATGGTTGTGTTTCAGCTTTTTGTGTTTTGTTGGTAAGGAATGACTGATAAAACTGTTAAGTTTGTTGTAGTTGTGTGGTGTTCTACCATTAAGGAAGTTGTTGGTTTGTTAGAGAACTTCATGTTGTTTTATTTAGTCTTGGTGGACCGTTTAAAGATTAAAAGTTCTCTTGGTAGCCAAGGGTTGTGCCTTGGTTTATGTGCCAAGTTGTTCCTTGTTTAGATGCTTATGGTTTTCGGAAGAATAAGTATAGTCTTTGCCTAGTGAAGTAACTCATTTGAGTTGTGTGTTAGGCACAAAGTAACTATTGATGATTGTGGGGGAGAGTTCTATCTTGTCAAAATTGCTTGAGTTCGTTTTTCCAAGACTTGTTCCAATTGTTGTTGATGCTTTTTCTTGGTATTCTAGTTTGAGAAAGAAGCTGAGGTTTATGACACAATAGTGTTATGGTTGTAATGGATGGGTTCTTAGAGTTCGTTGCAGATCTTGTGTGTTTTGATTGGCGAGCTCAATGTTTTTCATGATTGTGCTTGTCTCTCTTCTTGACCTTGGGAAGGTTTGAAGAGCTTTGACTTCTTTTGTGTTGGGTGGTTGTTGAAAATTTTCTTTTTGTGAGCATTGACTTTAAGAAACTTGCTTGGTTGATCAAAAAACGTGATCTCTTGAATTTTTTGAGTTAACTATTTACAAGCTGTGTTTTTCACAGTTGTGGAAATGTTGTTTTGAGTTAAGTTGTCAGAGCAGTGCTTTGTTTTTAACATAAGGTTGATTTCTTGATCTGCAGTTAGCTTATACTCATTATACTTAGTAATTTTGGATTGTAACTTTTTGTTTACTTTGTTTTAGTTACTGAAGTTCAGTTCCATCTGGTAGTTATTGCAGTTTGGATGTTTTGTTCTTAGTTTAGATGTTTGCTTTCCCCGTAGTTCCTATAGGTTTGGAGTTTTGTTCTATGCTTAGTTCATCTTTGGTTGAGTAAGTCCTTATTTTATTCAGTGAAATTGGGTTTTCAGGGAGGGGTTTTCAGGTTTTGTGGATGATGCAAATTACCATTGAGGAGGTTTAAGTTTGGTGGATAGTTTATTTGACACTTCAAGACTAGTCATCATGTTGAGAGCTTTTATTGTGAAATTCTTAGAAAGCAAGAAGATGTGGTTGTCCGAGATGCCTCTAACGTGGAGAAAGTCCTTTAAGTTTTTTCAATTAGTTTAGTTACGCTAAGGTGTGGCACGTGGTTTTTTGGTTGCGCTTTGATCTCGTGTTCTTTGTTATTGAATGTTAACGTAGTTGATGGTTTGTTATTGTAGCTAAATGTTGTTAGGACAGTTCAAGAACTCGAAGGTATGCCTTGTTTTCATTGTGTTTCAAAAGAAAACTTATTGTGATGGTGTTGTTCCAAGTTCTGATGTGATTGTTGATTTTGTCATTGTGAGTCAATGTACTATAGACGCTTTAGGTTATTAACTTGGAATTAGATCTACTTGTATGTACCACAAACTTGTTCAAGTATTATTCATCTAAATAATCATAGGAATATCGCCATTAATCTCATTAATGGGATAAAGTTGAATGACGTTTGAATATTAAATGCACAATTAATGAAAATAATAACTTTTATTAATAATCGAAATATAGCATTAAATGTCTATCATTAAATGTTTGATCTAATATACAATTTAATAGGCCTTTAGAGCACAACCTCTAACAATCTCCCATTTGCACTAAAGTCCTAGTAAGACTATTATATGTCTAGCCAAAACACTAAGTCTCACACCAAGTCTAGAATGTGGAAGATGCTTCATGTAGACCCAAACTCTTTAGGTGACCCTCAAACACTTTAGGTGGGAGAGTCTTTGTAAAAGAATCAGCAACATTGTCAGTGTAAAGACCCTGCCCAAACTAGGGCCACTCACAGGGCTAAACCCTAAATGAAAATTTAAATGGTTCTTGGATTAAAAAAACAAAGCAATAAATGTCTCAGTTATTAAGCAACAATAGTCGTTTGAAAATATGTAAAACGGGTACCCAGTTATAAAGAAATCAAGAGAAAACTAGAGAAAACGTCAAACAACAGAAATCATTTAATGTAAAGGAAAATTCAGACGAACAAATGCGGAATGAAAAGAATACTCTAAACAAGACACAACACTTCCCGAGCCCATGGTGATTCCAGCTCCCGATCATCCATTCTGGTAGAGCCCATGCGTACCTATGGAACCATATAAAGGAAAATGGTGAGTTATTAAACTCAGTAAGGATCCCTGACCGGGATCAACACAACTAAGATAATCAGTGCATAAGAATTTGGTACAATGCATGAATAATAATGTCACCCGAGTCCCATTAGACTTATGTGGTTCTGGGGAGTTAAGTAGATGATGAAGGTGACACTAAGCTATCCCGAAGGAATATGCCAGTCCCGAGTCACACATGATAATTTTTGTACACCTCCGGGGCTACTCGTTACAGGGAATGCCACTTTCGAGCCTTCAAGGAGTCACCTACTCGTGAACTTCTCATATGCATATATAACGACACAATATCTATATATAACAATTATCAAACAGTGACATTCAATAAAATACGCGGAACAAGGCAACCAAGCACTCATCATTATAAATTTCCTCTAAATCAATCCTTGGCAAAAATTCACTAGGTTCTCCTTAAACTGCTCGAACTATGCGTCCCGGGGTTGTTTCCAAATTAAGCCGAAAATCACTACCCAGAAGTATCCCACCGAGTCGACGGCGGTGCGTGGCCAAACGGCAGTGGCAGATGGTGGCACGTGGAGTAGTAGTCGTCGGTGCATGAAGATGACGCACGAGGTACAGGTGCAGAAGGCCCGTAACACGTGGCGCGCGCTGATTCGCAGATCTTTGGCTCGAGCGAAAACCTCTGTAGGTTCGGCAGTCGTCAGCCAATTCGAAGCTGAGAGTTAGATCGGCACTGAAAACGAGGCTACA
This sequence comes from Cyclanthera cordifolia, assembly GCA_037832605.1. NCBI lineage: Eukaryota > Viridiplantae > Streptophyta > Magnoliopsida > Cucurbitales > Cucurbitaceae > Cyclanthera > Cyclanthera cordifolia. The sequence goes on along the minus strand of JBBMEG010037681.1, from coordinate 12,350 downwards.
GTTCTGATGGCGGCAAACGGCGGTCAGAAATCCTCAGCTTGTGGTTGGCCAACACTCTGATAACGAGGCGAATGGTCCGTGGCGTAGCAAAAACCATGCAATGATTAGCTGTCGGGCTGTCGCGGTGCTGCGAAACCAATGATTATCTGCGGTGGCTGTCAAACGGCAATGATGAGGCTATCGGCAGCTGATCTTAGGCATGATCGGGTTGGCTCCACCGCAGCTGACTCCCAATGCTTGGAATATCTTCTTCGATGTTCACAACCTTTGGGTATACACCAACTTCGAGGGTTCCTTCAGTGCTAGAGACCGTCTCTCACTTTACCGCTTCTGCTAGCATCTCGACGTCACTGTGGGCTACTATCTTACTCTCGGAAGCAAGCTTTCTCCTTTGGTGGCGTGCCGCGATTTTTAAAAGGGGTGGAAAGAGCGTTGGGTTTTTGCTAGAGGACATTGGGCAGCTCCAGGTGCCGAAGCTTTGCTGGAAATTCCCACTACCTTTGGGACATATGGTATACTTTTTTCTCCTTGGCTTATCTATCTTTTGGCACCGTACTAACATTTTTTGTGTTGTTTCCAGTGCACGGGAAGCTAAGTCCCCGCTCTCGGGTAATGAAGTTTTACGAGGTCGTTATGACCTACCCTGAAGAGGTCACTCGTAGTGTGCAATATCTGACTACGAACTCATTGGCGCTTTGAACCTTCTTCCAGATTCGACAATACGAGCTCACTCTGACTCGGAGTAGGCCATCTCGCAGGAGGGCTCCGCTATAGGTATGCAGCTTACTTTTTCTTCTAACTTAGCATGCCTTGAATACTGGAAATGTAAGTTAACGCTTTTTACCGTGTTCAGCCGCCATGACTATGAGCCTTCGCTGAGGCGTGCCTTGATGCAGTGACGCGCCAAACGTCTCGCCCCCTTGCTAGGCCTTTTACCGACGACACGGTGGACCTTACTTCAAAGGGCTGCTCCCTTCTACATGGTGACGATGGAGATCGTCCTTTTCCTGAGGTCCCATAGGACTTGGATGTTGGGTTGGACCCGGAGTTTGATGGACCCAACCTTGGATTTGACCACGTCCATTCTCCAGCTCGGACCAGCTCGTGTAGGACTTAGACGCCTTTACACATCCTTCCTCCTGGGTTCGACTCATACCTTCTGTCAGGACCGTACCGTCCTACTTTGGACCTTCAAGAGGAAAAGTCATTGGGCTCCAACTTGTGGAGTGAAGTGGAGTCTTCTTCGGCTCCCTTTCCTCTAATAGACGCTTCCCAGGTTCTGAAAGGTGGAACCCGTCTGATGCACTAGGTATGACGACCTCACTTTTAACAGCTATACATTGACTTGAGTATGCATTCTAACTTGTTACCTTGAGTTTTTGCAAGCATTCATGTACTTCGCCTCAACTTCTCGTCACCTCTTTGAAGACTTGCGCCACGCTCGCTCTTCTTTGTCTACTTATACTGACAAGCTTAAGTGGAGCTGGCACAGGCTCAAGAAGCTCAGCGAGTCACTGAGGCTGCGTTAGTCGACTTGTCCACTATTGCTCGCTCTTCCTTGCTGCTCGCGCGCTTGGAGGACTTGTCCACTATTGCTCGCCTTCGATGAGAGTTGGCTTCTGCTGAAGGGAAGCTGAAGAATGCTGCTTATCTGCCTAACCTTGTGAAAGGCTCTCCTGCCTTTGTAATTTTGGAGAACAACGCTTGCGAGGCTGCCATCGGCTGGGCATTAGACCAAATCCAAGAGGGAGTTAGCTATGGCAACCTCCTTCATCTCTTTCGGTCTCTTTGTTCCAGCACTACGGAAAAAGTCACCGACCCTTCCCTTCTAACCTTTGAGTCTGAACTTCCAAGTGATCCAGCCCAAGCCGCTTGCTACGACTCTCGCATCTTTCAAGGCGTGCCCGGAAGAAGTCAGGCTCTTTCAGCTAGGACAGTACCTGCCTAAGCTGGACCTAACGGACCAACTTCCAATAGGAACAGCTCCAAGGGGCCTTGTTGACTTTTACGTTGCTTTCCTTTTTACTTGAAGCATTTTACTTTGCAGTCTTTACTTTTTCCTTCTAGGTTATAACCCAGGAATTTTTTGACTTTGAATGAATAGCAATTTTCTCTATTTCTCTATCTTGCATACCCCTAATTTATGTTTATAAAAATAGAATCAATATACTTAAATTAAGATGGACAGAATGAGAAAAATAACATTTTCATTCATTAAAAACTTGAATTACAATCTACTGAAAGTGTTTTTCAAGTGTTTAAGCACTCTAAAGATGGAGGATCTTATTGTTGTAGGCGAAATTGGTGTTGCCTTGATAATTCCGTGCAGCAGCTTGGCGGGGATGCTAGACTCGTCTAGGATCTTTACCAGCACGGCCTTGTTTGCCTTAGTTTCATAGGTGGCCTTTGACTTTGCCAAAGCCTCGACCTTGGCGCTTTGGGACCTGGGTACTTGCTTGACTCGTAACCCCACAAGTGTTGTTCCTTGGACAGCCTCACCTAGAACCGGTCCTCTTTCAATGGTCTTTTACTTCAGAGACCCTTTACCACGCCTCGTAGGGCTATGTGGTAGCATTCCTTCGAGGATAGCTGTTATATTCTGACTTGCCCCACCCCTATAGGAGTAAGGAACTTTATCACCTGGTGGTAAGTTGACGCGACCACCCTTAGCCCATGAATCGTGGGTCTTCCCAGTATTGCGTTGTAGGCGGAGTTATCGTTCACTACCAAGAAATTGACGAAGTGTAGGACTATGTTGTCCCCTTCGCTAAGGGTTACTAGAAGCTCGACTGATCCTTCAGGGATCAAAGTGCTCCTCCCAAACCCGACTAGGGGCATTGAGTTCGGCTTAAGCCTTTCGTCGTAAGCTTTTGGCGACAACACTTCTGCCGAACAACCTCCATCAACGAGGATCCTTATGACGTGGATGTTCGACACGATCAGGGACACCACAAAAGCGTCGTTGTGCAGTTGGTGCAGTGTTGCAGCCTCAGCAGCAGTGACGCCCAGTTGCTCGTCCACGACTTCCATTATGCGCACTTCTTCGCCCCTTAGTGTGCCCTTGGCCTGCCTCACTTTGTCCTTCTGACTTCGGTTGGACTCTCCTCCAACCAGCCCTCCAATGATGGTTTTGATCTCCGACGGCGGTTGTGACTTTTCACCTCCCCTTTTCTTGTTAGGGGACATAGACGCTTTTTCACCCTCTCCCACGTGCTTATCCAGTCATCCTCTTCGGATGAGAGACTCTATTGACTCCTTCAGGTCGTAACAATCCAAGGTGGCGTGGTCGTGATCCCATGGAATAGGCAGTATTTGCCTCTATTCCTTTTGAAGGATCATGCCTTAATTCGGCTAGGCCACTTTAGCTCCTCTTTATCTTGAATCCCTATCAAGATATGCTCGACGAGAATTACCATGGAAGTGTACTTCTCGAACCGGCTAGGGGGTACCCCCCCATCGTTCGATCTTGTCTTTCTTCACTGGGCGCTCTTCCTCCCTTCGTTTTCATGATTCCTTGTAGTCAGCTTCGCTGATGGCTGTCTGACTTCTCGCGCTCTACAATGAAGCGCCTTCCTTGTGTGCCTCCTCCAGAGTTGACGAGCACCCCTGCACTCATGTACTTTTGCGCTACAGCGAGCAACTCAACATAAGTGAGTGAAGCCTTTTTCCTCAACGACCACAGGAATTTTTCATCCCTGAGTTCGGCCACGACTGCTGTGAGAGCAGTGCAGTTAGAGTACCCTTCAACTTGCAGCGTCTCGTTATTGAAGCGGGCAGTGTACTCTCGAAGAGTCTCATGACTTCTTTGCCTCACGGTCAATAGATGGGTGACCGATTTCTTCTGATCTCGCCCTCCCATGAATTGAGTGACGAAGGCTCTGGCTAGCTCTCTGAATGAGGCAATGGACTTGCGCTTGAGCTGCCTAAACCATCTTCGAGCTCGTCCCGTGAACAAAAATGCCCTACAATTGATCGCCTCTCGGACTCCATGGTGTTCCATCAATACCCGATAGGAATGCAGGTGCTCTACAGGATTTGTAGATCAATCATACTCCTTAATTGCAGGGAGCTTGAATTTTGCTACAACAGACTCCTCCATGATCTCGTCCGTGAAGGGAGGGTCGACTTGGTTGACCAAGCTGTCAATGCCCAGGTCGACTTGGTTGACCAAGCTGTCAATGCCCAGGTCGTCTTGGTTCTACGCCTTCTTCATGCTCCCCAACTGGTCTTGGAAGAGACGAAGTTGGGCCAGCCAAGGTTGTGCCTCGTCTCCGTCACACCCCCGCCTATTTTCGGTGTTGGTTGAGCACAACCCTAAGATCCGCTCTCAAGTCTGATCCCGTCGTCCGGGTACTTGGAATTTTCGAAGATGTACGGTGGATGACCCTCGCGTGGTTCCCTTGGCTGGCTACTTCGAACTAACTCCATCCGAGTAGACTCTGCTATTTTGGATCGGATCCTCTAGTGGACCGAATGCTCCTTCCTCCAGTCATTACTGCCTAGTCGAAGTCGTTCGACTGGTCTTCGGTGTCGGGAATGAAACTTTTTTGACGTCTCCGTGGCCGGGACTTTTCATTTGGCAGGGTCTCGGAACAACAGAACTGTCTTATCCGTCTCAGCCTTTTTCTTGGTCGGTTGTCGCAGTGTCGCCTCTTGCGCCACCTGGTGGTTCCTAGCGTCAGCTGTCTGAGCCGGAGGAGGTTGCCGGAGCAACTCTACCAGGCGGCTCAAACTTTCTGTCATTCCTTGCACTTGTTCCTCCAAAGCCATAAACTTTGGATTTGTACGCTCCGGTTCTTGCCTCGCTACTACACCCTCAGGATTCGGGTGGTTTTCGACATGAACTACGTCGTGTCCTCTAAAGGCAATCCTCCTCGGAGCGTGCTCGACGTCCGAATCTTCATCGACACTGTGGTGGTGGCCGTTCTCAACGTTCGACATTTTTGCAGGAAAATGTGTTTGGAAATTAGCTTTTTTTAGGTAGAACACTATCTCGTCCCCATAGACGGCGCAAACTGTTGATGCCAAAAAATGGTCCAAGGATATCCACAGTAAGAATTTGTTTAACTAAAGACGAAAAGGCCAGCAAAAAAGCCAAAATTAGGACACACTGGTGTGCTGTGAGCCATAGGGAATCCGATGCGTAAGTCAGTAAGAGATTTCGGAGAATAGTTCAGAGGACTTTAGAATGGCACAAGAATACTTTGCTTAGGATCTATCCCTTGGACTGGAAAATGACTTGAATCTTGTAGCAGTCGGTCTCGTAACGCTGCAGCTCACTTATGGCAATATAATGGTCGGCCGTTAGAAACGTCAACAATTAAGCCGGGTATGAATACCGGCGTAACTCCTGATCGTTACCCTTTGGAGGTGTAACGGTCTTGACTCTGGAGTTACTTGGAGCAGTCGACTCTTCAGAGAGTCCTAACCTCCACGGCCAACTCACTAAGGTTGACCAACTCGTTGTAACGAGCGACGCCACGGGGTGCAGCGCCCTCATACGTGACTTGGACTCGGTCGACTCTTCGAAGAGTCCTGACCTCCACGGAGAACCCACTCGAGCTGACCTACTCGTAACTGGCGACGCCACGGGGTGCAGCACTTTCATACGTTACTTGGACTCGGTCGACTCTTCGGAGAGTCCTGACCTCCACTGCCAACCCACTCGTATTAACCTACTCATTGTAACGGGAGACACCACGGGCTGTAGCGCCTCCAAACGTTACTTGGACTCAGTCAACTCTTCGGAGAATCCTGACCTCCACGGCCAGCCCACTCGGATTGACCTACTCGTTGCCGGACCCGAGAAGGGTGAGGCTGCAAGGGCCGCCCCCGGAGGGTCAAGGCCTTCCTTGGCCGTCTCTCAAGGGAGCGTACTTGCTTGGCCAACCCCCGAGGGGTCAGCAATGGCGTGGCCGACCCCCTGGGGGTCGGCAAAGGGCGCGGTCGACCCCTAGTGACCAAAGCCTCTAACTTGTAGAAATAGTTAATTAACACAATTAATTTATTTTTCTTGTATTCAAAGAATTAGTTTACCTTTTTGGAAAAGCCAAAATAAAAAATTGTTCTTCTATTTATTGATTCTGACCCAACATCAAAACCAAATCTTATTATTCAATCAATTGACACATAGCATTCCATATCAACTAAATAACAACAATAAATTAGTGAGAACGACTAAACCAAAATCAATTAACCAAGATGATTACAAATTAATTAATTTTGTTTACTTGATTTACTAAGGTCATGTATAGCATGAATAACATGGATCAATTGATAATAAATTAATGCATCAATTTAATTTATCAAAAATCTACCACAAATAGAAACAAGAAACAAATAATCCTTGAAATTAAAATAAATATTCAATTTTATCCAAAACCTCACTATACTACAATTGAATAAAAATACTCATGAACTAGAATTTAAAAAACTAACCAAACATGATAGAGAAATAAAAATAAAGTATTGAAATTGAAAGCAAACCAAACAAAAAAAATGTATGTCAAACTTGTGGAAGCTCCTTTTCTTTTCTCTTTT
>JBBMEG010037670.1:0-20199 GCA_037832605.1 Cyclanthera cordifolia | reverse complement strand
CAATGGCTAGCAATAATATGTTTCCGCTAGAAATCTCTATGGTTGACAATTGTGTTATGGTTGCTGAGTGTGACAGTGAAACCAAATTATGGCATTTACGTTATGGGCATTTGAACATAAATGGACTGAAATTGTTGTATAAATGAAATAATTTTTGGTTTACCAAAACTGAATAATCTTGATTTTTGTGAAGGATGTGTTTATGGGAAACAATGTATGAAGTCTTTTCCTATAGGAATTCCTATAGGAAAAGCTCGGAGAGCTTCAAAATGTCTTGAGTTAGTGCATGCTGATCTATGTGGGCCTATGAGTATGGAATCTATTGGCGGTAGTCGTTATTTTCTGTTGTTTACTGATGACTATAGCCGTATGAGTTCGGTTGATTTTTTGGGAAGCAAATCTGAAGCTTTTGACAAGTTCAAAAGGTTTAAAGCAAGTTTTGAAAAGTAAAGTGGACTATTTTTGAAAACACTACGAATAGACAGAGGAGGTGAGTTTGTTTCAACTAATTTAAGTATGTTTTGTGAAGAAAATGGCATTCATAGGGAGCTTACTACACCATATACACTAGAACAAAATGGTGTAGCCAAAAGGAAAAATCGAACGACAGTGGAGATGGCCAGAAGCAATATGCAAGCAAAGAATCTTTCTGTGAATTTTTTGGTTGAAGTTGTTGCAACAACGATGTATCTTCTGAACTTGTCTCCTACAAAAGTTGTTCGTAATCAGATTCCTTATGAGGCATAGACAGGGAGATGACTGTTGGTAAGCCATTTAAAAGTTTTTGGTTCTGTAGCTTATGCTTTAGTTAAAACTTATACTCGGAAGTTTGATGAAAAATCTTAAAAATATGTGTTTGTCGGTTATTGTTCTCAATCTAAAGCATATAAGCTATATAATCCGGTTTCTGGTAAGATTACTGTTAGCAAATATGTTGTGTTTGATGGAAGCTGGAATTTGGGTGAAGATAAGAAGCAAGAGTTTTCAATGTCAATTGAAGTCTCTACAACTAACATACATGAGCCAACTACAAACTCACCAGACATAAATTGTTCACCTACACCTGTCCAAGAGTCTTCTGATCCACCTACTTTGAGGAGATCAACAAGGGTGAGAAAACCAAATCCAAAATTTATTAATAACACTTGTACTTTTGCCTTTCTAGCTATAGACCCAACTAGTTTTGAAGAAGCTGCAAATAGTAGCGAATGGTGCAAAGCTATGGAAAAAGAGTTGCTTTCTATTAAGAAAAATCAGACATGAGATTTAACTGAGTTACCGGATGGGAAAAAGGCTATCTGGCTGAAATGGGTATTTAGAACCAAGTATCAAGCAGATGGAAGTATACAGAAACATAAAGCAAGACTTGTTGTAAAAAGCTATGCTCAACAACAAGGTATAAATTTTTACGAAACCCTTTCTCTTGTTGCTCGTTTTGAAACTGTGAGAACTTTTTTAGCCTTAGCTGCACAACTAAACTAGTTAGTTTTTCAGTTTGATGTTAAATCTGCCCTTTTAAATGATGACTTGGAAGAGGAAGTTTATGTCTCATAACTTGAAGGTTTTGTTGTTAATGGTGAAGAAAAGAAAGTGGTTAAAAAAGGCGCTCTATGGAATAAAGCAAGCACCGAGAGCGTGGTATTTTAAAATTGATTCGTATTTTCTGGATAATGGTTTTAGGAGAAGTGATAATGAGCTGACTCTCTACGTAAAGTAAGAAGTTACTGATTTTTTGTTAGTTTGCCTATATGTCGATGATATGATTTATATGGGTTCTACTAAGTAAATTGTTGCTAACTTTAAAGCTTTAATGATGGAGAATTTTGAAATGTCTGATTTAGGTCTGCTTCATTATTTTCTTGGTCTTGAGGTGAGTCAATGAGATGATGGAATATTTGTTTCACAAAGAAAATATGCATTTGATTTTTTGAAAAAATTTAATATGGAAAATTGCAATAGTGTTGCTACTCCTATGAATGTTAATGAGAAATTTAAACGTGATGATGGAGCTGAGTTAGTGGATGCAACATATTTTATGAGTCTTGTTGGTGGTCTGATTTATTTATCTCACATAAGACCTGATATTGTCTTTGCTGTTGGAGTTGTATCAAGATTTATGCATAATCCAAGCAAGCTTCATCTTGGAGCTGCAAAAAGAATTTTGTGATATGTTGCAGGGACATCGGATCATGGAATTTGGTACTCTAAAGTATCAAGTTGCAAATTAACTGACTTTACGGATAGTGATTGGGCAGGTAACGTGGATGACAGAAAGAGCACATCTGGGTGCATATTTAATCTTGGGCCATGAGCAGTTTAATGGAGCTCAAAGAAGCAAGAAGTGGTAACGTTATCAACATCTGAAGCTGAGTATATCGCTGCAACATCTGCTTCCTGTCATGTCGTATGGCTCCGCAGACTTCTCCTTGATTTCAACCAAAAGCAAATTGAAGCAACAGAGATATTTTGTGACAATGTGTCAACAATTGCGATGACGAAGAACCAACTTTTCATAGCTGAACCAAATATATTGATATCCATTATCATTTTATCAGGAGTCTTGTTTCAAACAAAGAAATCATCTTGAAGACGTGCAGTACAAATCATCAAGTGGCTGATATTTTTACGAAGTCACTTTCGCAGGTGAAACATGAATTTTTCAAGGAGCAACTTGGAGTTTTTCGCTTCGAATCAAGGAGGAGTGTTGAGAACTGATTCTAGAATCTCTATTGTTATCCAATTGACGTGGTCAAGGATTTATCTTAACTATATTTAGAATTTATTTTAAATGTTTGTTAGTGGAGATAGTTTGAGATAGCTTCCTTATTTTCAACTTATCTGTTTTTCGTAAGCCTATATAATAGGCTTTTTAGCTCTTTGTTTAATGCATCAATTTGAGTTAATAAAATCCAGAAGTCTCTATTTTTTAATCTAGCATTTCATCTTCTTTACTTTTCTCAACTCTTTTATCCAACAATGTGTGTATATATATATATATTTATATTTTTGTGAAAATGTAATAAAACCAAAAAGTTATATCCTTTCTCAAAATTTATCATTTTTGTTTCAATCTTCAACAATTTTAGTAGTTTTGGACTTTCGTAGTTTTCAATAATTTCAACCTTATTAAACTTTGAGAGTGTGTTTGCCAAGCAGGTTTCTAAAGCACAAGTTGATGTTTTTTTAACCCGCAGTTAACAAGCGATTTTAGCCTTCCTTAAACGCGACTTCACAACTTCCCCATTTTTCTCTAGGGTTTCTCTAATGATTTCTATCCTATTTCCCTCTGATTTAGGATTCGAATGATTTCACACCTTTAATTAATTTTCTTCCTTGTTCAATTTCGATTCGTTTAACACCTGATATGCTAGATTTCAGTGAGTATCGATTTTATTGTTTGTTTCATTCTTTTGATTTCGAGTCGATCTAAGTCCGAACCACCATTGTCTTTGCTGATCTGTATTCCTCGCCACCGATTCACCATGTAATCTTGTCGTCTTGGAATTTTTGTGGCTTGTATATTTCCCAGCCTATTTCCCCAAGTACATGGTAGGATTTTTGGTGTATTATGTTTGGTGGGGCATTGAGATCCAGGTAAGTATTTCTAACTTTTTTATCCACGGCATATGATGTTTCTTTCACTTTTTTCTGCATTTTCTTAGTCGATTTTGTTTTGTGCTTTAGGATTATATTCTCTTTGTTGTAAATCTGATTATTGTGATAGTATGTTGACATTTTTTTTATACGGTTAGATTCAACTACCATATTAAATATATTTATTTGCATTTGATGATCATTTAAAATCTTTGGATTTGTTTATGACCAACTAAATCTTTTTGTTAACCGCCATATTAAATGTTTGACATTTTTATTCATTTTTCTCAACCTCCCTGTTTCGTGCTAACATTGATATTCTATCTGTTATCTATTATTCTTTAAAATATATATTGGTTATTATCAAATTAGAATCACATACCAACCACATTTAACTCTTTTACCATTGATATTGTGATAACTATCTTGTCATTATTAATTGTTGCATTCATTATTGGATTTGTTTCACTTATTAAACAGATCTCACACAACCACCACTTTTAATATATCATTGGTATAAATAAGCTTGCTGCCTTGTTCATTGGGAACCATTTCACTTTGTTTGTTACATTTCCCAAATTGTGAGTGAACTTTAATTTACTTAGTTTCACTTTCTGTTGCTTTTAGTTTCACTTCCGGTTGTTTTTGTCGTTTTCTTTTCTTCATACCCATCTTTTTTCGTTTCACTTTCATTTGCATTTAATTTGTTATCGGTTGATTGTTACACCATTAATGAAAACGTTTTTTTTACAAAAATTAGAATGCAAGTGATCTCAAATGAGAAAGGATCTTGCATTCGTCCTTGAGGCTGAAGATTTTTTTTATTATATATCAATATTATCTTTCTGTTAAACCTGTGAAGGTACGTCATTATTCTACCGATCGATTCTACTTTATAATTTCTTATTTATGTAAGTTTGTTGGTTATATGTTTTAAAAAAATTTCAGGCCAATTAATCATCTTCACTTGGTTCAACTGAAGGTTTGTATATAACATCCGTACTCTGTTATGAATATGTTACGATAGAGTTATGTTGATTCTCAAAAAATGTTTGCTTATATTTCGCATCTATATGTTGTATGTTTGTATTAAACAAAAAACTGTTGTTTACATCTATACGTTATTACTCTCCCGATCTGTTCGTTGTTTCCTTATAGTTCGCATCTATTTGTTGTATATTTGTTCGTTGTTTGCTTATAGTTCACATTTATTTTGTTGGAATAATGTGATTTAAATATGCTTTTTTCATACTCAAATATACGATAGTTAAACTACTTTTCCAACATTTTTGTTATGGTTTAAAATGATCTCTATTATCATTTCAATTTTATTATTCAATATTAATTTACAATTTTATTTTTGTAATTTCAACATTTAAGTTTAGATTTAATTATGGAAATAGCTATAATCTACTAAAACTAATTCAATGAATGTCTAAAACATTTTAAAATTAATTTTTTGTCTATTTTTTAATTCCATAATTTTATAAATAAATAATAAAATTGTAATGTACTATTTTACCCTTTTAATAACGTATAATTTTGAGGATAAATAATTTTATTTTAGATTCACCGTTAACCACCAAACAAAATCTTAAAATAAAGTTAAATATTTTCAAAATCTATAATTTTGAGTGATAAATAATTTTATTTTATATTCACTTTAACCACTTAATAAAATAAAAAAATAAAGTTAAATATTTTTAAAGTCTATAATTTTGAGGAATAAATAAAATTTATTTTAGATTCACCTAAACCACCTAATAAAATCTAGAAATCAAGTTAAATATTTTTTTAAATCTTTAATTTTGAGGAATAAATCATTTTATTTTAGTTCACATTAGTCTAAAAACCAAGTTGAATATTCTTAAAATCTATAATTCGGAGGAATAAATCATTTTATTTGAGTTCACCTTAACACCTAATAAAATCAAAATTTTAAAATCAATTCATAGGATGGTATTATGAAATTAAAAAAAAAAAAAAGAAAAAAAAAGTTAGTTTATCTAATTCATTGTCGGTTAATTTCATAACATTCATAACAACCTAACGCCCGCCACATACCGCTCAATTTAAAAGTTAGATTAACTTAACATTCTTCTTAAATTGATTGATTTTGAGTTTGGTTTGTGAATAGTATTTCCAACCTCCACCCTAATAAATAAAACTAAAATATTATTTTGGAATTACAATTTTATTCTAGGGAACATATTTGAAAAATAATTACAAATAAATATTATTTACAAAAATATGTATTATCATAAATAATTTATATTTTAATTTAAAAAATTTGTTTTAATGATAAATGACAACAATACTCTCCAAAATTTCGGTCCTTTCCAGTGATACAATATCATTTGTATAGTGATTGATACACTATTATTTACAAATTTTATTATTTGTATAGTGATTGATACACTATTATTTACAAATTTTATTTTAATACTATTTGAAGTTTACCGACGTGTTATTCAAAGTATGTATATGAAATATAGTATTTGTGATTGAAATACAATATTTATTTACAAAAAAAAAAAAAAAAAAAAGAAAAGTGATTTACCAAATAAATAAATATGTGAAGTACAATAAACACACTATTTATAGTACTCTTTTACTCGTTTCATTTCCATCAATTCCCACGTTCCCGTAAAATCAAAAGAAGAAAAAAATGGATGAATCGATCGATTGAAGCAAATCGTTCTAGATTGTCAATCGATTTGGACAAGAGTTTTGATTAGGGTTTAACAGTGCATTATTAAGAGATTAAACCAATGGCAGCAGCGACGGTTCACCCTTCGATTTGTTGCAGATCGACGGTTCACTATTCATTCAGAATTGATCGGATTTGGTCGATTCGCCAATTCAATTTAGCCAATCATCGGATTTGGTCAATTTTCTGCAGAAAGAAAAAGAACATCTTTAGAATTGATCGGATTGATGGGTTTGGTTTAGCATGAGGGTATAATGGGAATAAAAGAAATGCATTTAAATTAATAATAAATGAAAAAATAGAATTGATACTTAATAACTTTCATTTTTGCCTAATATTATAATTAGGTTTCATAAGTGGCCTATTTAAACAATTTCCATCTATTCTATTGTAAACTTTTTTATTCTCTCTTTTCTATTTCATACATTTAGTTAATATTCATTTATTCATTAATAATATTGTAATATACAATTGAAACTTTTTATAAGAATTTTAATTAAATTATAATATAAAATTTTCAAATTTCAAATATTATAACTATGTTAATTATTGCAATCATTCTACTTATGATAATAATAATTATTATAATTATTATAATCATTATAAAGATTTATTTTTTTATTATTTTAAATTATTAATATGAATTTACAATTTCAAGTATTTAATAGATATAACTGTTCATAGGAGATTTGAACAAATAAATAGAATCGAGAAAGGTGTAATGAAATGGAATTAGAGGAACATTTAGAATTGAAATCCTTACAATATATATATTATTGACTTGAAGACAGAGTGCACATTTGTCTTAAATATATAAATGAACTTGGAACAATGTTTCTTCTTTATTAGATGCATACAACTCTGTTGATCAAGAATGGTATGCACAAATGTCTTCAATACTTTATAGATTTAGAAGAACGTGAAATTTATTTAGTTAGAACTTGTGTCATAAATGCCTAGTAGTTTTTAATTAAAGAATAAGTATTTACTGTTGAACATTTAATATTACATTTTGTTTATTAATAAATGTTATTATTTTTATTAAATTATGCATTTAATATTCAAACATCATTAAGCTTTATTGCATTAATGAGAATAATGTGATATGCTCATGGTTTTTCGGATGTGGACTTGGACAAGTATGTGACATATAAGCGGATCGAGTTCCAAATTAATAACCTAAAGTATCTACTGTGTATGGACTAAGACATGGTCACCTAAGTATTGGTGCACTACTGGTAAATGAGGGTGTCTATGCAAAAACAACTCACTTTGTAAATGTTGCAAACGACCTCATTCTAGTTTGTTCATGTGAATGAGGGTGTCTATGCAAAAACAAGCTTTTGCATAAGACGAGACTAAAAGTTTTGTGATCAGTCAAATAATTTTGTTATAGACTTACATCAACTACTTTATTAAGAATGGTTGTATATAGATGTGATCTTAATAATAAGTGAGTTGTGAACTCCTACTTTATGAAAGCGTCGTTTGATGTGCATGAGTGAGACCAACCAAACAACGTTGTGTCAATAAGCCTCCCATGTTGTATTATGGTTTGTTCCCTAAATGCCTAGTAGTTTGTCTTTAAAGAACAAGCATTTAATCTTGGACATTTAATGTTAAATTTTGGTTATTAATAATAGTTATTATTTTTAATAAATGTGCATTTAATATTTAAATGTCATTCAACCTTGTCACATTAATTAGATTAATGTTGATATGCTTATGGTTATTTGGATGTACTTGGAGAAGTATAGGAGATATACAAGTATATCTAGTTCCAAGTTAATAACCTAAAATGTCTATAGTATATGGACTAAGGCTAGGGCGCCTAAGTCTTAGTAAAACTGTTGGTGTGACCCACTTTGCAAGAGTTACAAACGACCTGATCCTGGTTATTCATGTGGAGACATGTGAGTGTGGCCGCCTATGTAAAAATATATTTTTGCATAAGATCACGAGACCAGAAGTTTTATGATTGAACTAGTAATTCCATTATAGACTCGCATCAACTACTTCACAAAGAATGATCGTACTTCAATGAGATCTAAATCCAGAGTGTGTTATGAACTCCTACTTTATGTAAACGTCATTTGATATGCATGGGTAAGATCAGTCAAAACAACGTTGGGTCAATAAGCCTCATATGTTGGAGATTGTAGTAGTGAATGGCTGAGAACACAACATCACAAGAAGAAATTAAGTTTATCCTTAATATTGAGAAAGAAGTAGAGTTGTCCCCTTTAAGAAATGATTCTAGGGCTTGAACAAAGAGATTCCGCCTCTCATAGGCCTGAAAGGACATTCATTTATGATGAGACTATAAACAACTTGTTTATTAGAGGAATCAGTAGCGTTTAAGAAGAAATATGTAATCGCTGGGGTACTACGGACATTTTGACACAGTTGTGAATTATGAACAAGCTCGTGAAGGATTATATGACAGATGACCGATTATATTTGTAGACACTAACTTGTCTTATAGTGCGAGAGAGTTGCACATACCTTTAATGAAATAAGACTGATGTTAACGATGAGAGATTATATCATGAATTATTGTAGCTTTCAAACGGTAGGTCCACCCAATCTCTAAGCTAGCTCATAACTATTGGTACACTGTTTAATTTGAGTATGAATTTGAAGAGTTCAAATTTGTGGATTAATTATGTAAAACATTATTAATAAGAGTGTTAAGCTTAATGGTTAAACATAAGTAATATATTGGATATATTAATTTAATATTTATTGCATATATAGTAAATGAAAAAAAAAAATAATTTATTGAAAAAATTAATGATAAACAAATTATTATTAAGTTTAAGAATTATAATTAATATGTTGGTCATATTAATTAATTTAATAATTATTGGATAATTTTTAAATAAAAAAGTTAATTAATATTGTTGGACATTAATTGATATAATAGTTGTTAGATAATTATTAAATGGAAAATTATAATTAATACGTTAGACATATTAATTTGAAAAATAGTTATTGGATAATTATTAAAGTAGAGAATTAATATATAATTAATTAATTATTGAATAATTATTAAATGAAAATATTAATTAATATGTAGGACATATTAATTAGAAAGATAATTATTGGATAATTATTAAAGTAGAGAATTAATATAATATTGGATATACTAATTGGTGAGATTTATTTATTTAATAATATATTGGATATATTATGGAATTGAAATTTATTAAATAAATATCAATAAAAAATATATATGATATATTGGCCAAATTTGAAAACCCCTTCTCTTATTTCAGAAGAAAAATTGGTTCCACCATACGGAGGGGAGGGAGTGAAATTCGAATTGTATTTTTCCTAATTTAAATATTCATTTCTCTACTATAGATAAGAGGCTTAGGGGGTCTTCATTCTCATCTTAGTTTAGAGTGACTTAATTGTCAAATAGAGAAACGCCTCTGAAAGTTGTCTCTTTTTTATCCTAGCTAAAAGTTTCAACCGCCTCTAAAGGCTTCCCTCCAAGCACTTAGTGCACCATTGCAGATATAACGAAAGATTGGAGGATTCAATTGTGATCTTCTCAACATAAAGACCTGTCAAACTAATTTAGAGGTGTCAACCAATGTAAGTCATGTTTTTATTTACAACAATGAATCACTTAAAAATTGTTTGTAGATTAATCAAGTAATAATTAATTAGATTAATTATTGTTAATTTTTTTTGTTATTACACCCACGCTCCCGCTTTGTTAATTGCATGCTCTTACTCAACAAGTCATAGATTAACTATGTGGGACATAATTTCCTTCTCTAAATAAGATAGATAATTTCATTTTCTAAATAAAAGTTCAAATTCACAGATTAATTATATATAATTATTGGATAATTACTTAATTAAGAAATCACAATAACTAATATTTTAGACATATTAATTAGGTAGAAAATATTAATTAATATGTTGGATATATTAATTAGATTAATATATATTGAATCATTATTAAGGTAGATAATTAATATATTGGATATATTAATTTGGGAATTTATTTATTTATAATATATTAGATATATGATGGAGCTGAGATTTATTGGATAAATATCAATAAAAAATATATATATATGAGAAATATTGAAAATATAAAAAATTTCTCCCCTTATTTAGCGGAAATTTCGTTTCCTATTAAAAGGGATAAAATTTTCAAAATTTGTATTGTGATGGAAAAATATTTGATTTTATCTAATATGTTCTCAACGAAAGATCTCTTTTCCTCCTCTATAGTTAGATTTATAACAAAATTTCTAGCTCCCTTCTCTGAAGGCTTCTAACTAAGCACTTAGTTGTAGCAAAGAAGTCATAGTCTGAAAGATTGGAGAAGATCATTCGATATCGTTCACGAGAATAGCCGATCCTACTCAATATAAATACTTGTCAGATTAGATCAGAGATGTCAGTCAATGTAAGTATAGTTAAATAACAACATATCAATCACCTAGGGATAAGCATGTAGATTAATTAGATTAATCTGAATAATTATGAGTTAATTATTGTGAAATTGTTTTATGTACACACGCTTCCACTGCGTTTTATGCATGCTCTACCCTCTATTCCCAACTTGTTCTTCGCATCTGTGTATTATGGAATTGTGATTTTGACTTCAAGAAAATATGTATGTTCTTCGTATTTTGTTGTTTGCTTATGTAATCGTTTGACCTTCAAATTAATTTAAGACTTCATAAGAGTATTTGATTTTTTTTAGAAGTTTGGAAAAGTCTTCAACTTTATTGAGTTCTCTTAGAAGTATCAAACTTCTGGATCCCTAAAAATGAAGAAAAACTTCTCTATTTATAGAGTGTTCATAGACCACGTGCTTGGGCCCTAATGGAACTTTGGGCCTAGACATTGGGCTTGACCCATTAGACTTGTTTACATGACCTTGGTCGACTATCATAGACGTGAGCCTATCCATTAGGTTATGGGCTTCCATGGTTGGACTCACTAATTGAACTTGAGCCTAGTTTAACTTTGACCCAATTTCAAAATAAACAAACTTTTGATCAAAATTAATTTTGATAAATATTGTTTCAAATATAATTTATTTTTGTCATTAAATATGGGATTATGTGACAATTTATGATTGGCAGAAATTTCTTTGTCAACAAATGCTCATTTTTTAGGTTTATGCACAAATATGTGTGGATAAATCTTGAAAAAGATAATTCTGAGTTGAAACAAATATTTTTTTTTTTTATCATAACTGCTACTCCATGAAACACCAATTTAATCGAACATGTATGATTTTAGGTCATAACTTCAATTAATGTTTTTCGTAGACACGTTTTCTTTATGCCAATCAATCAAATTCTTAAATTTGGTCAAACTATGATTTTTTTTTTATTATTTAGCATAAAACCTTGTTGTTTCAGTAGAATTTATGCCCCTACTTAATTTCAAATTGAATTCCTAGCAACCACATTTTATATTTGAAATGGGTAAAACTTTAGAACATGCCATATCTTGAATAAAATTAAAATCTTATAATTTAGAAAGAATTAATTTTATCAATTTGAATTGTAAGTAAAATTTGAGATGCTCCTAATTACTTTGAACAAATCTTACTTAATTTGGAGTAAAATTTGAACTCAAATCATGAATCCAACTCGAGAAAAACGAAGTTGTGCCGATTTTCTTGACTTGAATTTGAGAAAATTTGCTTGCCCCCAAATTTTAACTTTTGGCAACTAACTACATCACAATTTGGAATGTACAAACTAAGATTTTAGAAGTTGAACAAATGACCAAATTTGCTTTGTATGAACATGATGTCTTGACTTGGCTTAAATGAGATATGCCCCTCATGCATCTCGAATATGGTGGAGCTTAAATCCTTGAAATAATTTGAAATTTCAAATAAAGCTTAGAAACAATTGAAATTGATCTTGATTGAGATTTGAACTAGGATCCAATATTTAAAATTCCACTCGCACGTCAGAATTCTCGAGGTTGTTGGAACTTTGCTTCTCCAATATGTGTGATTAAAACAAGAAAGTTTATCATATTCAAGAAAAACTTGAAACTTTGCTTCTCCTATATGTGCGATAAAAATAAGTAATCTTATCATATTCAAGAAAAACTTAAAATGCAAGTCTATCACTATTGAGGGGCTTTGGGTTCTCTTGAGAGGTTAGCTGTTCTGGAGTTCTATGTCTGGGTAGGCTGGGGAGCTTGTATTTCAAGCTAAGGGTGATGCCTAACTTTCGTAGCAAGGCTCTTCCGTCTAGGTTCTATCAATTTTCAGAAAAAACTAGAATTCTAGGTTGAGAAGACGCACGAATTAACAAAGGCATAGAGAGTACAAGTTCAGAACCTTTTAAGGAAGAAAAGAGAAGAGACGTTGATTAAGGTTTAAATCTATGATAAAGTTAAATGAAAATGAGAGAGCTTCTTTAAAGAATGCTCTAGCGCATGGATAAGAATTTAGAATTGTCAAAAGAGTGGGCTGGCAAGGTTATTGGGGAGGGAAATTTTAAGGGCTTAGATGAAACTCCAGATGAAGAAAAAAGAAAAAGAACTGTTGATGGGCTGGGTATTAGGAAAGAAAAAGGAAAACTTATTTTTGATAATGTTAATGAAGATAATAAGAGTAGGGAAAGCACTTAGTAGAAAGGTGTTTGTATTGGGAAAGTCTCTAAATTTATAGGAGATGCTTTTAGAAGTGGGGTAATCTTGGCTAAGGACGTTTGCTTTTATGAGGGAAGAGGGGAGTGATATAAAGGAAGGGGTCCCTAAGTTTCGTGAGGGAAATGGATATCTGGGAAAAACCAAAGAAGCAAACAGAGATTAAGAGATTTAAAGGAATAGGGTAAATGGAAACGTAAAGCAAAGGATGGAAAGATGGAAGGAAGAAATTAATGGGGAAGCCCCAAATTCAAGGGGGGAGAAAATTAGTGAGGGAAAAACATTGTATTGAAGAGATCCAAAAGAAGGGCGATGGGAAGAAAATATAAAAAACAGTTACATTTATAACACCAATGAGATATTGGTGGAGATTATAAAACAGTCTTGTCGGATGCAATAGAAATTTTATGCTAGAATGCTCGAGGGCTAGGTGATTTTTATTTATGAGTCCAAGTGCTGTGATTGTTTGGTTGAAACTTTGAAGATGACGTTAAATTTTGATTTTTGTTTCTCTATTCCGAGTCTGGGGTTCAGTGAATGGTTGCTACTTTTTTGGAAGTCTAAAAGTAATGTGTCAAGTTTTTCCTTCTCTCAAGATCATATTGATATCTCTCTCTATCAAGGAACAATTTAAGTGGTGATACATGGGTTTATGGTAATCCTATTAAGTACAAGAGAAAAGATTCATGTGATCTCTTAATGAGATTAAGACAGAGTTCTTCTCTCCCTTCGATAGTTGGGCAGATTTTAATGACATTTTTTCAGATGTTTGGGGTGATTAGAGGCTATTCTAGGATGGAGGATTTTCTGTAGGGTGGTTGATGACAAGTCATTGATCTAGGGTTCTTCGGTGATAAATTCACTTGGTCCAAGGATAAAAATTATGATTCAGCTACCACAGTTCGATGACAAGTATTTTGCTAACCCTCTTTTTATTTCAATTGGAGGTAAAATTACTATTGAGCATTTGAATTTATACTATTCTGGTCACGCTTTATTGTTGAAAACTTTTACTTGTTAAGCATGGGAAAGAGAGTTAGAAGATTGTGCAAACCTCTTTGGTTTGAAGATATTTGAGTTTCATTTGATGAGAGTAAGAAGATTATTAGCAGGTCTTGGGTGGTGAAGGAGAATCAAATGGTTAGTGATAATTTCATCTCTAATGTAAAAATTGTTTAATTAATTTGAGGAGTTGGGATAATTCGTATGAGAGCGTCTTAAAGAAAGAAATGTAATGCTATTGAATTTTTTTTTTTCAAGATGCTCAAGGGAATTGGAAGACTAGGGATTTTGAGGTGGCTAGAATTGCTATTTCTTACTTTGATAATTTATTCAAAGCTCAACCCCTGAATGCTAGAGCTTGTGAGAGGGTGTTTGAACGAGTTCAAAGGAAAATTTGTGAGACTGATTCTATGATGGTTGATAAAAACTTTATGTTTATTAGGATTAAGTTTGCTCTAAAAAGCTTGAATCCCTCTAAGGCTTCTTGTCCCAATGGCACCAATGCTAGGTTTTTTCAGTGTTACTGGGATAGTTTGGGAAAGGATGTTACTAATATTTGTCTTCGGGTGTAATATGGGAGATCTTCGCCTGATTAGCCTTAGTAATACTGTGTACAAGATTATTGCTAAAGTAATGGCTAATAGTATGAAAGAAGTCATGGATAAAATTATTGCTCAGAACGAGGCGGCTTTTTTCCCTAGTAGGCTTATTACAGATAACGTTGTTGTAACAACTCGAAAATTCCTAGCATTTAAATTGAAATTTTCCTATGAATAAATGGTATAAAAATCCTTTATTAGCTTTAAGTATTGGATAAGAGGACGAATAAGAGATTTGAAAATTATTTTATTAAATGAGCATCAAAATTTAATTAAATATCAATTGAACATGTTTGGTAATTTAAATAAGTTTCCTTGTCGTGTAACCATCTGTGAGCATGAAGTTGTCTGCTCCATTCGCGTCGCGCCTACACCCACCGAACAAAATGATCCAGGACGTCGCTGCTCATCCTTCGTTTAAAGATCGAAGATCACAGTCAAGCAAGCCCACCATTTGAGTGTTGCCGAGCCATTCGTCTCTACCAATGCTGATTCAAATCCACCATTAGAGATTCACTTTGGTGTGTTACCTTTGTTAAACCATTATTATGATTGCTCTTTTTTGTTGGTCATTTGCCTCGTTGTTGAGAGGTAGGTGTTGAATGAGTTTGTAGAAATTGTTGACCATAGTTATTTTGTTGACCCTTTTTTCTTTGTGTTGACCATAAACAAAACCATGATTTTGATGTGAGGTGGTAGTATGTGTGAACCCCATTGTTGGACTTAACTTAGAAATCCTTGTGAGCTTTCGATCAAGTTATCCTTTTGACCCATGAGGTGTATTTTGTTTGATCATTGCGACATCATATGAGGCACGTTAAAAATTTTTGGAATCCATGTTGCATGTCAACCTTTCGAATGTATTGTTGACCCATTTGACCAAGTGACTCTTTGACGAGCTTTGGTTGGTCAACCGAGTTGACAAGGTCACGAGTCCTAAAATCACATTTTTTTATGAAGATTGAGTCACCTTTAATAAACTAAACGTCATTAATTCATTTTTGATGATCTAAGGTGCTAGTTCTGATTTGTTAATCTGTTTAGAGCATGTTATTCGTTGCAGGTTTCCTGTGATTGTTAGCTTGGAGCTTGGAAACTCTGTTAGTGGATTTTTGTCAAGGTAAGAGAAACATATCATTAACTTGAGATTTCGTGGTAATTATGAGCATATTAGGAGTTAATTAGTCTATATGAGCTACTTATTTCTAATGAACTGATTATCGAAGCTTGTATGTTATACTTGAACGATTGCCATGTTGTTTGACTTGTGTTTTTAAGTTGTACTGTGAATAATGTTAGGTAAGCATGTTATAGATGTTACACATGTTGATTGTCATGTGAGCACGTTTTACTGTCATGTCCTGTTATTATGTTGTCCACTGTATTCTGGTTTTATCCAATAAATTATAAGACCTGGTAGGCGAATTCATTATGTGACACCCGGACATACCTTTTTACTACATTACTAAAACCTGATAGGAGAATCCGGTATGCGATGCCCAAACATACCATTTTACAACATTACTAAGACCTAGTAGGCGAATCTGTTATGTGATGCTTGGGTATAAACTTTTTTTACATCAGTAAGACTAGTAGGAAAATCCATTATGTGATGCTCGAGTATACCATTTTACTACATTTCTAAGACCCAGTAGGCAAATCTATTATGTGTTGCCCTAGTATACCATTTTACTATATTTCTAAGACCTAGTAGGCAAATATATTATGTGATGCCCGAGCATACCATTTTACTACATTTCTAAAACTCGGTGGGCGAATCCGTTATGTGATGCCTGGGCATACCATTTTACTACATTTCTAAGACTCCATAGGTGAATCCGTTATGTGATGCCCGTGCATACTTTTTTACTACATTACTAAGTCCTGGTAGGCGAATCCGTTATGTGATGCTCAGGTATACCATTTTACTACATTACTAAGACCCGGTAGGAGAATTTGTATTGATGCTCAGACAAACCTTTTTATAAACTTCTAAGACTTGGTAGGGAATCTATTATATGGTACTAGGCAATCTATCTTAAGTGATTGTTTGTATTCATTGATGTGTTCTTATTTACCTAACACCTTATTCATGCTTATACCGATCCACGTAATGGATCCTTACTGAGTATTCGCGAACTCATCATTTCTACTGTGGATTTCTACAGGTATGCACATACTTTACAAAGATGGTTGATCCGGAGTTGAGAGACCATGAACTTGTGACATTTATCATTTTCTGCATTATTCCTACTTCCGTATAGTTTGACTAATAGAGACATGTGACATTTTTCAACTTTCTTTTGAATTTGAATTGGGTACCTGTTTTACTTATCATTTTATGAAATAGTTGTGATTTTATTTCAAGAAAAATACTATTCAACATGTCTCTAGAAATTAAAGATCGATTACACATGCATTTGGGTAAGGGCCTAGATGAGACCCTAGTCTAGTTCGGGCCTATACAGTTGTTTTGGGGTTCAAATGTATTGACATGATCAATATAAGAAGGATTGGTGATCTTGGGTTGTCCTCTCTTAAGCTGGACGCGAGTAACACTTATGATTGAGTGTAGTGGTGCTTCCTCTTTGGGATGATGAAAAAGCTAGGATTTAGCCAGGTGTGGATTCAGAGAGTGACGAGGTGTATTTCCTTGGTAAGGTATGCTGTGATGGTAAATGAGAATGCTTATTGAGAATTAATTGATAATTTTGTGGTTGAAGGCGGTCCTTTGTCTCCTTACTTATTCCTTATATGTGCTGAAGACTTATCATCATTGTTAATTAGGGAAGATCCTTAAAACTCTTCTAATTGTTTTTCTATTAATTATCATTGTCATATTGGTTCTCACTTATTCTTTGTTGATGATAGTTTGGTCTTTTTCATGGCGAATAAAGATCAATGCTCTAGAATGAAAGGTATTCTTCACTGCTATGAAAAAACCTTAGGCCAAGGGTGAATTTTAAGAAGTCCTCCAATTTTGTTTCGTGGTAATGTGTAGGTAGATGATCGGGACAAATTTAGCAAAATTCTGGGTGTCAAGGTTGATGAGAATCTGGGTATCCATCTTGGGATATCTTCTCAAAATAGAAAGAATATGAGGCTTTTGTTCAACTCCATAAAAGGTAGACTAGAGAAGTGTTTGTAGTATTGGAAGGGTAAATTTCTCTCTCGAGGGAGTAAGAAGGTGTTGATTAAGGCTATTTGTGAGGCTATTCCCACTTACACTATGAGTTGCTTTAGGCTGTCTAAGTTCTTTAATGAGAACCTAGAGAGGCTTTGTGCTCCGTTTTGGTTGGGGGATGATGATGGTGTTAAGATGAAAGTCCACTAGATGAGTTGGAAGAAGTTGAGAATGAGTAAAGATCGGGGCGGGCTTAGGTTTAGGAATCTTATCCTTTTCTACCAAGCTTTGAGGGAGGCTATTACGTTATCTTAATAGCTTGTTGAGTAGGGTGTTGAAAGGGAAATACTTTACGAATGTGGACTTCATTTGTGCAAATATTGGCAATAATCCTTATTTTGCTTGGAGAAGCATTATGTAGGGGAGAGATCGCGGGCCCATAGCTAGGGAGAGTGGGGAACCTGTTTGTAGAAAGGGTCCTAGAAGGCTGAAGGGATAGATTGGCGTCAGATTTGTTGACAAACGAGAAAGATTAGAACACTGAGCTTATTGAAAATATTTTATGCTCCTAGGATGTGTCCATTATTCTTAACATGTAGATTGATAGAAAGAGGAAGAAAAATAAAGTTATTTGGAATCGGGATTATAAAGGAATTTTTTTCAGTCAAGATTGTGTATCATCATGCTCTGAATAATTCAAATAGTCATGCCCATTCTTCTTCAGATCCTAGTAGTAAGGGGGAATATTGGTAGAAGTTTTGGGGAGGGAAAGTTGTCCCTAGGATCCGAGTTCGTGCATGGGTCACTTTGACAATTGCAATACCCACGAAGTGAAATATTTATAATAAGGGTGTGGATATTGAGGTTAGTTGCCCTTTGTGTGGCAAAGGCCGGGAAGATTACATTCATATCCTTAAAGGATGTAAATTTGGTATTTATGCTTGGAATTATATTTTTTTCTTGGTTTACTGGCGATCTTTTTTCATGTATATCAAGAACGGCTTTGAGTTTTGGTGCGGAATTTCTCAGAAAATTGATAGAAAAGATTTATTTAAAGTAGTTATTATTATTTGGAGTCTATGGAATTTTTGAAATTCTTGCATTCATAAAAAATCTTATAAAGATTTTATCATGCTTAGTAGGTTCATTGATAAAGAGATTAATTTTCATTTTCCAACCTGTGTAGGCTCCCTGAAGGCTCAGATAGTTTTGGTGTCTCAGATGGCAGGGAAGTGGTGTGCACTATCTTGTGGCTGGTGGAAGCTAAACATAGATTCTTCGTTTTCCTCTTCTGATGGAGTTGGTTGGATCGTCAAAGATTGGAAGGGTCATTTAGTGTTCACGAGGGAAGTTTGGATTTAGGAACTTATCCATTAAGTTTTTTTGAAGGGATTGTAATTAATATTGAGGGCCTTTATCAAATTTTGGAGGCCAAGATGTGCTGGCTCCCTCTCATAATAGTGGAATCAGCTGGCTCTAAGGTGGTGATCGATGTTGTTTTCGAAGGAAATCATGTATTTCAGGATTCTCAATTATTGTTGAGGATATCAAAGATCTTGCTAGCTTTGTTGGAATTAAGAGGATTCAACATTATAATAGGGGGTGCAATAAACTTGATGATGCCCTTGCCAAGGTTAATTGCCCTAGTTTTTTTTCAAAACTTTCTTGAATGTGAGATCTAGTTTTTGGAGATATTGGATCGTTAATTGATGATGATTGTTTAGATTGGCTGGTTAAGTAATAGGTTGATTGTTTCTTTGGAGGAAAAAAAAAACTTCAAATGTTTATTTTTTAAGTTTAATTATCCATGAATAAAATTCAACAATACCCACATATAATAAGCTTTAATTTAAAAATATTCAGTTTTAATTTTATTTATATTTTATTTACATTTTAAATACCGTGGCTTCTTCTTCTTCTTCTTCTTCTTCTTCTTTTTTTTTTTTTTTTCTTCTTCTTTCAACTTCAAATTGATAAGTTTTTTCCATAGATTTTTTTAAAAAAAATCCAAATTTGAGTTAAGATAAAGATTTAATAAATCTTGAAATTCAAACTACAATAAAAGATACCCAAGATATGGTAAGTCTTGCATAAAAAAATAATAAAGTATATATTTTTAAAAAGATGAGGTTTTTCTCTCTCTAAATTTTAGAGAGAGAAGAATCCTATCCGGTCTTCGAAAAAACCATTGTGATTTGCTAGTGAGGTATGAGTAGATTTAGAAGTAAGTGTGGGGGGTTTGCGTTAGGTTCTTATGGTAGATCTAGTGGTGGTCGGTATTCTGGATACAATGGTAGAAGAGTGTTGGAAGCGTAATATAAACACTCACAAAAAAAAAGAATTCAAACAAAGAATATTTCACTTTTATTGAATTACTTTCAAGCTACAAACTTGATTCACACTTTTCTCTCAAGCTCACTTTACTTTTTCTTATGCTTGATACTTGATATTTCAACACATACAATACATCCTATTTATAGGACTCAATGGAAAAATCTAGATCCATAACTCATATTTCT
>JBBMEG010037649.1:0-58572 GCA_037832605.1 Cyclanthera cordifolia | reverse complement strand
CTATTTGAGATAGTTATCATTGTGACTTTTAGAATTAATTTTGATGTGAAACTCCGTACTATTGAACAACTTCTTTTATGAGAAGTACCTTAGTTTAAAGATCGTCTTTATGATTCTGATATTAAAAAAAATATGAATAGATACTTAAAATCAATTGGCGATAAAAGAATTAACTGTTTGGAGAACTTTAGGATGTGGTATAAGATTGAGGTAGATTTTGTTTGAACCAAACGGAACTTAAGCATATTTTATTGCCAAATGAGGATTGGAGAGCATCTAAACATGTGTGTGGGTATTGATTTTCCTACTCACTATTTTTATAGAGACCTCCTTCATTCAAATCTTTTGATAATATACCTCACTATTTTCCTTTTTATGGATTACTTAGTTAACTCATTCAAAAACCTTCCCTTATGCAATTGGACATTAATATATATATATATACACACTACCCTATTATACAATTGGACTAAAGATTTGTCAAATTTAAGATTGAATGCATCACTTCTTAATTGAAACTATGTTTTTATTAATATCGTTAGATTTATAATGGCATACATTATCAATTTGAGGTTGGTTATTGATAAAGGGTTAGTTAGTATATTATTGTGTCCCACTTTTAGAATTCAAAAAACAAAATTACCTCTTTTCACTATGTATAAATTTGATAGTGGTTGATGGAAGGAGGTAGTTGAAAATCTCATATTTAAAATATGCGAACAACTTTCAATATTTATGAGAAATTTTGAATTATTTAAGTTATAATTAATTGATTTTGAGTTGAAACTTATGTTTATGATATCTAAATTTATTAAAGTAAAATAGTTGTTTCAATAAATGAAAATTAAAATCAAATTTAAAATGGGAAAAGTCAAAGTAACATCATGTTACCTATAAATTTAAAAAGTGAGGTACTCCTATTATGTGTATACTTTTTAACTTTCAAATTTGATTGCAATTTTGTTTTTGAATTTTTTACACCTTTAGCTTTAAATAATGAGTTTATTTTGATTTAAATTTTATCATTTTACTTTTATTCATTTGTGTGAACTTGCAATTCATTAATTCAAAAGATAATCGTGCATGTATTTTTTTATTCAATTTAATAGTAATTAAAAATCAGTAAAAAATTATGGATAAAATTACCATCAAAATAAATATAACTAATACAAATGAAAATTTCTTATCACTAATAAAAATCGAATTTTAGTGTCGATCATATATTTACATTTTTCATAATTGATCAGGTGACATTAAAGACATTTAATGACGGGCAAAAATCGACATCGAAAAGCTTTAGTGTTACTCAAAATGATCGACATCAAAGACTTTTGGTGTCGGTCAATCAATATAACTAATATTGTTGTTGGCATTTTTCAAACGTCTATAAATCTCAAAAGACACAACCAAGTTCGAAATGATCAATATGTACTTTGAAACTGTTCGAATAGGCTAAAAGGCACACGAGAGAAATCCTAGAAGGACCTACGGTCAACTGGCCCGAGACAAAATGAGCCAAAATCTGGATTAAATTTTAACTTTCATCAAATATATGAATCAAACTTATAATTAATCCATCTATTCTCAAAATAAAAAAAAATAAAAAAACACACACACACACCTAATTTGCTTTTGTACAACGTCGAAATATAAATTTGTAAGATCAGATTCATTCGTCAATCTATACACGTGGCGTTCCTAGAGTCCACGATCTAACCACGTCAGCATCAACTGTGCCCAAACCCCAGGGTAAGTTCCAATTCCACGTCATCACACTGGCCCACCACAGAAGCCTCTACTGTCTCCACCGACAAGCACTCAGCGTCACCGCCGCCGCCACTCTTCGCCGACGACTCGTCGACCACCCAATTATCCAACCCGAACTTCAAACATCGGGGCTCTGATTCAACCTTCGATCGTTTTAACCGCCGCCGCTTCTTCATCTTCCGAAGCGCAGAACCGGCGGAGGAGCACATCTGTTTGGACACGTGGCGTATATCGCAGTCCTTCAACGGTGGGTCCATGTGCGACGCTGCCATCTCGGACGAAACCGGCAGAATCGGCCCACCTTTCAAAACCGCTTCAACCGCGTCTTGACACAGCTGCCAGTCGCCGGACGTCAACAAACCAGCCGACCCAAAAACCGGGTTTACAATCCGACCGCAAGCCTCGAATAGCAGGGATTTAAAAATCGCTGAAACAAAAAAAAACCCCACAATCAATAATCAAAACAGAGTAACGAAACAGAGTAGCTGAAAAACAGAGCAATAAACGGGTTCAGTACCAGGTCGGAGATGGTCCGGGCCGGCATTGATGAGGTTAACTAGACCGGCTCGGCCATAGAATTTGGCGAGAAAGAAAGTGGCATTGGCTTGGGATTGTGGGGTTTTGATCCATTGAAGACAGGGTCTGATTGAGCAGGTTTGGCTGCAGCCTTTGCGAAGAACTCGGCATCCATTACAGCTCATACGCATGTTTGGTGAAGAAGAACCTGTTTGAGAGATGAGAAAAATGGAAGAAAAGTTAGTGTTGTGATTGGGGAAAGAAACAATGGTGGGTTTTGTTTATGTATTAATGGCCGCAACTGGTTTTTCCAATAAAATGGGCAGTTTTCCTGTTTTGTTTATTATCTGGTTTTTGCTAAACATTGGGAAGGTTTTTGTTGACCATTTCTAGTGAAATACCATGGACTAATTCAAAATTTATGGGTAAATTATGATTGGATTAAAGCTAAAATTTAGTGTTTAAAATTCTAGATTTTAGTGTTTATAGTTCGGAAAAAATCTACATATTAGTCAAGTCGCTATGATTTGAAAAATTAAAATTTAGTTCTTAAGTTTTGATAAAATCTAAAAAGTAGTCCGTCGTTCGTAGTTATTGGCTAATAAAATACGTAGAAGTTATTATTTTTGTGTTTAATGATGAGAGTATGAGATAAGTAATTGATTGAACAAAAAACTCATAGTTCATACATCACATTTACCTACTTAATTGACTTAACATTTACGAATAACACATACCATTTTTTAGATTTTATTAAACTACGAGAATTAAATTTTATTTTTTCGACAAAATTTTATATTTCTCCGAAGTATGAGAACTAAATTTTATATTTTTCCTAAATATAGAAACTAAAGTCTATATTTTGAAACCGTATGTACTAAACTCTAACTTTGATGAAACCCTATAGACTAAATTTAAAATTTACCCAATTTTTATTTACACACTTTTCTTAGGATATGTTTGGCTAAGGGTAAAAGAAAAGAAAAATGAAGAGATAAATGAATAAAAGTAAGAATAAATGATATGTAATTCAGTGAATTAAAACGATGAGTATAGATCTCTCTACTTACCTTTTTCATCTTTTTTTTATCACACCAGACAAGCTATTAATCTTTATGTTTTGAGAGAATAAAAATTAAGAAAAGAATATTGAAGAAATTTATTAGTTATGTATTTATAATTATTTCGTCATAATACAGGACAAATTTCATATCTTTTATCATAGTTAATGGTGGTTTGTTAGGTGGACTAGGTATAGTTCGGAGATATTTGAATGGAGATTTTAAGAATATTTAGAATTAGTATTTAAAATGAAGATTTATTTTGAGTATTTAGAAAACATTCCTTGTAAAGATATAAAACTTTTTTTGTGGAAGAGATCTGGTGAGAGTGAGATAATCATTATTTGTACTTTTTAAACTTCACTCATAATGACGTGTATGGATTAAAATTATTTATGAAATTGATGATAAGGATGACAATACTCTCCTCGAACAAAGTTCTATCGAACCTCTCTGTGTGTTCGTCTAGCTCACATCTAGACCAAACTCTCCTTCTCGTGAAATCCAGCCTGGTAAAACTACCACAAAATTTTCTTCTTCTAATCTACACATTGATATGATATTGTCCACTTTGAACATATACCTTCGTGGTCTTGTCTTTGGTTTCACCCAAAAGACTTCATATCTATATGGAGATGGTTATATATATACATGATCTTCTCATATTTTAACTGATGTGGAACACTTTGTATCCGAACAATTGATAAAATAGATGCAGAGCTTTATTCAAAACCACTATAAATCCGATCTCTTGTCTATACTGTCTTCCCTAGTTTCTTTGATGTTTGATCCATTGAACTCTACAATTTGATTTGAAATATGGAAATAGTTTTATAATTGTTGATTCGATATCGATTTTCTCCCTTTTTCACTTCAACTATAATGGTGGGAGAGAATTTTAAATATACAAGCTACAACACAAATACTCATTTCAATTTTATATTATTTGTATGCAGGCATTAAAAAAAAAAAACACCCTAGAAAATGTTAGGTAAATTACATTAAACGACATATTGAACACTATGACCAAAGTATAGTTAATGAATATTTGAATAGATTAAAATGGCTTCAAAATTAATGCACACACTCATAATAGTTAAAATAAAACGAGTAAAATTAAAATAGTAATCATGTTTGTCAAAAAAAATAGTAGTTCAACAACATTAGTAAACATTGATGGATAATGATGTCACAGATTCGAATCTCCGCCTCTAATTATTATAATCTCAAAAAACCTGATAAAACATAGGAACAGAAAAGAGACTCTATTTTAATATTTGACTTTCATTTATTTGAAAACAGTGACATACTAATTTAGGGTTTCTGGTCCTAAATTTGTGCTTAAGAAAATATAGAAAGTAAAAAACATAAAATAAATAAATTAAAAAAAAAAAAAAAAAAAAAAAAAGTATGGGATTTAGCTTGAAAAACCGGAGGGCGCCCACGGAGAGTGAGGGTGCGTTTGGGGGGTGGGGGAATGATTTCCCTTCCCTTGATACCTGCATTTCAATTTTCAAAAAGTCCAAATCTACGCGCTCGCTTATCAACGTTCCTATCAACTTGGACTTTTAATAACAACACCAAACTATTTAATCAAACTTTTTTCTATTTATATCATTAATTGATTTTGACCTAAAATCTTATACTATTTTCACATTATATCATAAATAAATATAAATGGACATTTAGTATAATGAGAAATGAAATTCAAAACTTAAAATAATCTTTGGTTTGATGACTTCTTACAAAAAAAAATTTGAAGACGAATCTGAATAAGGACAAATCATGTTCTAATGACGCTTGTGGGATTAGTATTCAGTCTTAAAAGCGATAAATGTTAGCCGGTGACGTGGCCAAGTCTTGATTTATATTACATATATACCAACAAGCTGGGTGATCTATTGGGAGACAAAAACGTGTTGAAATGATTCGTGTTGGTCTATATGGATAATCTTCACTTTTATAAGTAACATGTTGAACAAGTCGCTGGGATGTATGTATAAGTTAACTGTTTATGTTTTTGATGATTAGAGTATGAAATAAGTAATTAATTGGACAAAAAAAAACACGACATTCATATAACAAAAAAGTTATGTCTACGTAATTAATTCACTTACGATATACAAATCATAAGAACTATTTTTCATGTTTTATCAATCCATATGAATTAAATTCTTTTTTTTTTCAAGTCTTAAAAACTATATTTTATATTTCCTTAAATTATATGGACTAAATTTTATATTTTTCAAAAAATTAAAGTCTAAATTTTTTAAACCGATTAAACTCAAAAAGAACAAATTTATAATTTACAGATTTATTTTGTTTACTTATTTATTTTTGTCTCAATTTAATTGTGTATGTATTAATAATCACCTCATCTATAAAATCTCTTATCATGTATTTGTTTGTAAAATGATAGAATGATTATTTTGAATAATTAAAAATAAAAATTTATTTTAAAAGAAAAAAGATAATAATAATTTATTTAAATGAGATTTTTAGTCAATAATTATAAAAATTCATTTTTAATACGGGGGTAAACGCTGTAATCAGAGATTTTTTGTGGATATAGATGAAATATAAACGGAATATATAAATAATTTTGGTGGATATTGGGGAAAAATTAAATGTGGAAACGACGATGTCGTTTTCTAAATATGAACAGTCGGGAATTTGGGAACGAGTGAACTCAGTGAGACAACTCGTTCCGTCTCCTTTAAAAAAGAAACCTACCAAACGAGAAACAATGGCATGTGCAACAGCAATTGCAAGTGCATTTCTCTAAACCTTAGGACCAACCAATTTCTCTAAATTTCTTCTCTTTCCTTTTTATTAATTACTTCCATTTATTATTCAACCAATTTATTTTATCCTAATTATTTCTTCCAAAAATTAATAATAATAATAATAATAATAAAGAAATTGACCTCCACAAAAAATAATAACTTTTCAAACTTATTTTTCGTTTTTTCTTTTCTTTAAATAGTAATTCATACGTATGCACAACCTTATGAAAAATAAAATAAATAAATAAATAAATAAATAAATAAATAAATATATATATATATATATATATATATAATGACAATATCATGTAAGGTGAAAATTTGTGATGGGAATTTCTTTTATGGGTCAAATTTGAATTAATTTTACAATTTACTTGTATATCTAAAAACATTCAAAGCTTTAGAGGATTATTATGTCATAAATAATAATTAAAAAAAAAAAAATTCAAAGCTTTAGAGGATTATTATGTCATATATATATGTAAAAGGTCATGACTTTTTATCTTCTCTTGTTGTGTTCATGAGAATAATTGATACAATTTTTGTAATCTTTGTCTAAATTAGTCAAGCTATAATCATATTAGAAATATTAATAATAATGTAAGCACACAAGTTAAAAACATTTTATTTATTCAAGATAAGAAATTGATTCACAAAAGAGGAACCGGCCTTCTAATGGGTAATCCTTTGTTAAGACTTATATTCAAGAAGACTCTTTAATACACATCTTCAAAATTTACCCCGAATACCTGTTTGAATTTTTGGACTAAAATATCATATTACGAGTGTAATCATCCATCTTAAAATTAAAGAGTAACACATCATATCTTATAAATGTTTAGAAGACTTCAATCTTTTTAATATGAGATAATAAAATGTTGGAGCAAACTTTCCAAATATCATCACCACAATCTAAAAGAATCATTCTCACAAGCTCAATCACCATTTCTTAATAATATCTCATTTGCTGCATTAAAAAAATTGGCATTTAATTCAATGGATGCAAAAATGGCCACCAAGGCTCCACGATCTGCACCCATTAAAATACAAAAATTACAAGCGTGGGCATTAGTTACAGATAACATATATAACGTACGGTATCACTATTTGCCACTTCCCACATGCACCCTCCATTCTTTCCATAATTATGAAGAAAGTGACCCCTAAAAATATTGATATTGTTAACTAAGAGGGCTCTTATAGATAAGGGGAGGAAAAAGAACGATGAACAAGCTTTAATCTGCATTTCTCTTCTTTATTTCATTAGATTAGATCATCCAAAACATCATTAGTCATCTTAATTACAGAGACATCTCTTTGAGATTTTGATCAACAACAAAGGACTCAACAAAAACAAACAAACCATCATGCCATTTGATTGACTCTTCTATGTACAACTTTACACACTAATGAAAAAGAAAAACATCAGTTTAAATCTCTTCCCTCCAACTTATAAAAAAAAAAAAACTCAGGCTGCAATATCACTTTGGTTATTATATGGGTCTGTCTCTAAGCCACTGCAGAAATGCTACAATTTTGGGCACCACGGTTGAGACAGTCAAATCCTTCAATTCGAACTGCTGCAGGACGATGCCCGAATTTCATTCGAGCACATCCTCCTCCTTTACGGGAGGAGGATGGAGATGGCGATGGTGGCCCTTCACAAAGTTGGTAGATGTTGTTTCCATTGCCAAATTGCTCATCTTGAACTAAAGGGTTGGAAGCCCTGCTTGGTGGAGACCCCCAAAAGAATGGTGGAGATGTTCCTAATTGATGGCTATAACTTTCACCATAACTTTCCTATAATATAAAGATGAACCATATTCAAAAGATTGTTGGTAGCTCCCTAATCAAGATAAACAGCCAAGATAAGATTATGCAGGGTGGATTGATAAAGAAAAAAGGGTAATTAAGAACCTTAGTGAGGATCATATCCAAAAGCTCAGCTCCTGCTTTGGAATTACCAGTTTTAGGATGGCTGTAAGGATGCAGATTCATAACTCAGATGGTTTTTGTTGAAAGAGATTCAAGTTCAAATATTCATAAACAAAAGCAGAACTAATTATAGCGTAAACAAGTAAAAATTGGGATTAACAAACCTGATGGGCAATCTAGGAGCTCTTATGGGGTCATTAACCTGAGGAAATTGCAGATTCAAACGACGTGGCTTCGGACAAACCACAGATTCCATTCTCTTCTCTTGGCAAGCAGCCATGGCGTTCTGTTCAAAAACCCACTTGTTCATTCTCTCTGATATCCCTTCTTGCAACTTCAAAGAGCTAATACAAACAAACAGACATTTCAACAAACACCTTTCGAGCAACTTGATTTATCAGAAGAAGAAAAGCCCATTTTAAACACTCTTTAACGTGTTAATCAATACTTGGTTTTCTCTCTTGAGAAAGACGTGGATATGACAACATAAAGCTAAAAGAGGGCCCTCGAGCAAAACAAAGCAAAACAACCAGATAAAAGCTCGAGATCTCAAAATTAGGGTTAAAATTCTTAACTAGATACAAAATTAAACCGTATTCACAACTAATTCTCCCAATTAGAAATGTTAATAGCTCAATTATCATTCAAACCATGTTCCAGAGCTCTAGCAACTCGAAACTCTACATCTCCCATTTTCAACCAGACCCGTAATCGCAAAATTGGAAAAAAAGGTAGAAAGATCCAGTAGATTAGAGCACGAAAGTCAGAATTCCAAACCCCAACCATAAAATGTTGGAAAACAAACAATCATTAGTAAAACTCCAACTCAATAACCAACACAAAAACAAAGAGAAAGAGGAGAGACCTGAAATGGCAAGCTCCTCAGCAGAGAGGAGAATCTGCAGAAGGGAAAAAAGATGAAAGAGAGAGAGAAAGGTCGAAGGTTTAGAGAGAGAAAGTGAATTGAAGAGAAATGGCGAAAGAGGAATTGCAGAGGACATCGAGTTCACTATTCATAGGAAGAAGATGAAGATGATGGGTAGGTTGGGAATTGGAGATGAGTTATTCTAGAGTGCGCCAACGACTATCGTATGGTGTATTTATTAACCGTTGATTTACTTTTTGATTCTCGTTATTCAATCTCTAGCCGTTCATTGCCCCGCTGGGAAGATTTTTTGACCCGGACGCCAAGCGTTTATTAATTTTAATTTGTAGATCTGCAACGTCAATTACAAAAAAATAAATAAATAAATATTTTTTTTTAAACACACATTTCTCTTTTCATGTACTTTTAGATGAGAAATTCTAACGCTAAGTCGAATAAACTGATACAACCAGTTGCCAGTTGCCACTACTATCTCTCCAAAATTATTATTTTTTAAATTTTAAATTAAATTTAATGAATTAAATTATTGTACATTATTTTATAAATGATAATAGTTATGAACACATTTGTGGGGGTTGTTATTAAAATTAATCTTTACCTAATATTCCAAAAAAATTTACATACAAATGAAATTTTGACTATATCATTATTTTAAAATATTTAAAATAATCTTTATTCTAAATACTAATTTCAAATACTCTTAAAAACTATATCCATACAATTTTTTTACGGTAATCGTTATTTTTAAATATTCAACATAAATTTTCATTTTAAATACTAATTTTATATACTCTAAAAAACTACATCAAAACATTACTAATGAGAACTTCTAAATACTTAAAAAAAATGTAATTCTAAATACCAATTTTAAAACTTTAAAAAACTACGTCCAAACAAGTATTTGACTGTAATCGTCTTTTGGTGTGATGGATAAATTATAAATTTTGTTTCTATAGTTCGACCAAAGTTATATTTTAATCAACAAGATTTAAAAATCTATTGTATGAAAAAATATACAATTAAATCTCTATGGTTAAAAAAAAAATCCATGAGGTTTGTCAAATATAAAAAAATAGTCTATATCAATAGTAATTATTGGTTAATAAAATATGTAGAAGTTAGATAATGAAACTGCGAGATAAGTAATTGACTTGAAGAAAAAAAAAGACACACCATTCATAGATTAGAAGTTACATCTACATATTTAATTTGTCTCATATTTACGAATAACATGAATTATTCTTTTAGCTTTTATCAACACTTAAGAACTGAATTAAATATTTTAAAATCACAAAGACTAAATTTTATATTTTTCCAAATATATAGATTAAATTCTATAGTTTTTAAGAACCATGCTAAACTATATATTTATACAAATCATATAAATTCAAGTATAGATTTTTAAACTATAAGATTTAACTCTTACTTAATTCAACCATAGGATCATACATATAATATACCCCTTTCATTTATTACTTCCTAGGGACGTTTGTCTGTAAAATTGTAAAGTGATTATTTTGAGTGATTAGAAATGATGAGTTATTTTGAGTGATTAGAAAGAACAAATTATAGTAATAGCTCGTTTGGATAATACTTTTAAAAAGTGATTATAAAAATTAGTTTATAATAGCTCCATAAACACTCTACACAAACAACCCTTAAGATTTTCATACACTCCAGTTATATTCAAACACCTTGGAGAGGAAAAAAAAAAAATTGTATGCTATTATTTTACTAATATAATTATTTAAGAATAACTTTTAAAAAGATTTTTCCAACAAAAAAAAAAAAGTAAAAACTTTAAAAAACAAGTCTCGTTTGTTGACTTCAAATTAATAATAATAATAAAAAAAAACTTTCACTTTTTATCTCAAACTTTATTTCAAATATTACTTTACTATTAAATTTTCAGGCCTCGCTTTGTCTTCAACGTTTCAAAATTAAAATAAATACAACAATTTATTTATTTATATATATTTTATTGAATTAAAAGATGAAAATTATAGTGAATTTGTAAAAATGTATATTAAATATTTTTTTTTTTAATAAAAATTTTCTAATGCATGTATGATTGGTTGGAAGAACGTGATTTTTGAATACCATATTTTAAAAAGCAGGTGCGAAAATCAAGACGCTACAAAATTAATATGAATGAATTTTAATATTCTTTAATGTTGTATTTGTTAGTCAAAGTTTTTATTTTATTTTATTTTATATGTTTTAATACTCAGAGAGTGTAATTAAAATATTAAGCCCAAACCATGGACATGGAAACAAATATGACAATTCTTGTCTGATGTTTGCTGCATTTTTTTAATATTTACTTATCTTATTGGCAATAATGTATACACGAGGTGTGTATCGACACAATCTTTACGTATCTTTTAAAATTTTGTTGAATAGCATTATACATCTAAAATTTATGATTTTATTGATTTACCCTTTTTATAATCAGAGAAGGCTTTCATTGTCGAACTTTTTTTAATACTTATTGAGGTTGACGTCAATTCGATAAGTTGAATTATTGTCGTGTTAATAGACATATAGACACAGTGCAATGTATAAAACTGAAAAAACTGAAAATAAAAAAATATTATTTATTGACCATCTCGTTTTAATATTAAAGAAATGTAGTTTATACTATATTTAAGTACAATATAATGTAATTTTAAAATTTAAAAATAATATAAAAGAGAATAATTAATTGTGTTTGACGTGATTACGAAAAAATGATTATTTGTGTTTGGGAGAAGAGAATGATAATAAAAAATAAAAAATAATATATATGGCGTGAGTAAAAAATAATTATAAAAAATAATTATTTGCACGGGTAATTATTTGCATTTCTATTATCTCCATTATTGTTTGTGGCCAAACATACTCTGACTATAGAAGAGGAAAATAAATGAGTAGCTGTCTAGGGGAATTTTGAACATTGGGGATAAATGGGCCTTCGTGTCGTGAATAAGGTTAATGGGCTTTTTTGGTTTAGTATGGCCAATGAGATTAATGGGCTTTTGGGCTTTGTATTTGAAGCGTAACAGGCTCCAAGGTGTTGTAAGTGTCCATAATTTAACTGGGCCATGAAGCCCATTCTTTAAGTTTTTTCTTTATTATTTTATTAAAATCTGACCGTATGATTACAAATATGCTCCCCTTCACAGATGTCGATTATTTTTGTAGCCTACTGAAAAATTTGTTGGGAGTTAGATTGAGGACGAGAACGAGAAATGTACTTCGTATTATTTTATTTTATTTATATTTTAATCAATGTATTTCTATATTATAAAGTTCTAAAATGTTTATTAGATATTATTTTCCTCACCTAATTTAATATTTAATTGAAATTAATAAACAATTATCTTAATATAGAAAAGTTATCTAAAATGTAGTGAATTGAATTAAGATCGAGAAAGTTCGTAAACATTTTGAAAATTTTCTACAGAAGACATAGTGAATTGAGTTAAAACTATATATATATCAAACCTTTATTAATAAAATTTTTTATTTCATTTTTTTTATTTAACTTTTTATTCCAACTACACCCCTTAATATATGATTAAAACTATATATGAAACCCTTTTGTAATTATTTGATCTTGAAAATTAATTAAAATAAAACTCTGTAATTCAAAAGGGTAAAGTAATAAAGCAAAAAACTAAAGCTACCTTTTCCTTTGCAATTTGTCCCCCATCTTCTTTTTTTTTTTTTTTTGCTGCCTTTACATCTTCAAAAATACAAACTCCCCATGTTTTTTTTTTCAACTTTATTAATGAATTAAGTATATACAAAAAGGGTTTGTGCAAGAATATTCACTTTTCCTCCATGGCTGACTCACCAAACCAACAAAGTTATGATCTCAATGAGCTGGGAAGAAAAGATGTGAGGAATCTCTATGAAGTTTTCCATCCAAAATCTTAACTTTGCTCATTTTGGCCTCGCACCAATGGAGTTGTTCTTCGCTTAAATCCGCGGTTCTCAAAACCCTAGATACCACTTTCAAGTCTATTAGAGCCATCAAAATTTCCATTTCTTCCTCCACCGTCATCTTTCTTTTCCTCAAACACTTCCCCGCTCGACGAAGGTCTTTAACCTTTGTCCTTTTCTGCATTTATCAAACAAAGCATATATTAACGAAAAATTACTCCGTGTAGTAACTTTTCATTCACCTATTTTAATTATAGCGTTTTCCTTAAAATAATTCCTACGCAGCAGATTTTCACCCTAATATTTAATTAGGGTGAACTATACATTGAAGGTTATCAGCTAAACTGATTTAGACGAAAGTATTTTGGTAATTTTACAAAAACGCTTTTGTTAGATACGTAGGAAATATTTATAGAATTTTTATTTTACAATATTTTGGGTAATGTTGAGAGAAAACGTTAGGAAATGAAACTATTTTATTTTTAGTAAATAAAACAATAATATTATTTTGAATAAATAGAGGGAATAATGACTAATTAAATATTAGAGCTTACTTTTTGGTTAACTTTCTTCATGAGTTGGAGGAGAGTTGGATCAACAGAAGCTCTTTTTTTCCTCTTGAAAAATGAAGCTACAATTTGACAAGGTTTCTCTCTGTCTGCTTTGAGGAAATTCATGTAAGTTCTTATTCCATCTTCCATTATCATTAGAAATGAAGGAGATGATATTCTTGAACCATAACCTCCTCCTCTTCCTTCCTCTTCTTCATCTTCCAAAAAAATGTTTCAAATTCATATCAAACATTCATTAATTAGTGACTTAATTGATAATTAATTAATTAGCACATGATCATAAACTTTAATAATCAAAAGCATAAAAGAAAATAAAAGGATAATTAAGCATGTTCTTGCTTAGCTTAATATTACTATATATATATATATATATATATATATCTATAAATCTAATGATAGAAAAAAACAACTTGGCTTTTCATACATTATAAAAAAGATGATTTCATACTAACTTTTCATTTGCTTTTTATACATATTAAATAAATAATAAAAAAAAAGTTAAACATTTATTATCAAACAAAACCAACAAGTGAGAGTGATTCCATTAAAAAAGAAATATTATTAAGTGAAAAAGTAATTTTCAATTATAAGCATATTTTATTATGCTTTTTAAAAATCACTTTAATTAATTACATGAATAGATAAGCATCACAAACTCAAGTAAACTTTAAACACAATTGTCACACAGCTTTATACTGTTGGTAATTCAACTTTTGTAATAAACAACAAGCCCAACTGATGCAATGAAAGAGTTCATATATAAATATAAAAAAGGGGGAAAAAATTCCATGAATATCAAAATTTTAAAAAGTTCAAATATAACTAAAACTATTTTAACTAAATTTAATTGATTTTATTTTTATTATATATGAAGTATTTTTAAAAAATTATCGTAGACAAAAATAGAAAAAATTGTACTAGATAAGTTAATCTCATAAAGTAATTATGTATATAGGAAAATTCGAAAATATTTACACTCATTAATACTACTACAAACAATTTTATATACGAATGGACAATCTACTAATAAAGGACAAATTACATTTGCTAATCTTTTTGAAATTGTGTACTAAAAAAAAAAACTTTTCGAAAGTGTTCATATTTGTAATTATTTTTTTATACTAGACTATGTCTGGTAAATTTTTTAACTCTAAAATTTACTATCTATAACAAATTTCGAGATAATAAATTTAAATCCTCATCTTTAATTAATTGTTGTTAATATCACTTGCTGCAATAAAAATAATAATTAAAAAAAGTGTAAGCAGGTCAAAGTTTACACTCTAGGATATGTTTGTTTTTGGTAGGGAAGAAGGGTTAATCCACTACTCCTAAAAAACCTTTTTTTTTTTTTTTTTTTTTTTTTTTTTGTAGTAAACAATTATTCTTCTTAATCGCCCTTCAAACCTTCTAAAAAACCACTCTATCAAATTTCACATCAAACATATCACTCAACCACTACTAACATCAATTCCCAAACAGATAATTAATTATCCAACCACAAGTAACATCAATTCTCACCATTAATCCCTCTATTCATCTTAACTTCGCCATTTTCAGCCAAAAAAAAACACACCCTAAATAAACTTAATATACTATAACCAACCCAATATCTATTTAATTACTGCCTACATGTTAGTAATAACTCTTTTGTATGAAGTGTTTAAAAAGTGATTATAAAAATTGGTTTATAATAATTCTATAAAACAGGGAAACAAAGGGGTGGAGTTTTTATATTAAAAGAAATGGAAAGAAAGAGTGTACCTATAAACTCAGGGACTTGAAGCAAATTAGGGGCCAAGAGTCTCATACGAGCATAAATGTCAGGGCGACGGCCATGTTCGTAAGGCTCATTCTCAACATAACGTTGAAGAAGAACTTGAAACTGCTGAAATTGCTGAGCAACTTTGGCTGGACATCCACCGTCCAAATCCGACGATCTCTTTCCCAATAATTTCTTATTAACGAAGTTGTTGTAATTCCAATTCAAAGCCTCCCACGTCAAGCAAATTTGTGCAACGTACGCACCTTCAAGCTCATCATATGGGTTTTGCTTCCCGACGTTGTAATGATATTGCTCATTTAAATTACTATTATTATTATTATTATTACTTGGCTTCTTCTTCTTGTTGTAACTTGATAGCTTCTGAACAAACCTCTCTGATATTGATCTTGGGCACATTTGAATTGATCTTAGCGATTCTGTATTGGGTTTCGTTTAATTCAATTGCAATATATATAATT
Source organism: Cyclanthera cordifolia (assembly GCA_037832605.1). NCBI lineage: Eukaryota > Viridiplantae > Streptophyta > Magnoliopsida > Cucurbitales > Cucurbitaceae > Cyclanthera > Cyclanthera cordifolia. The sequence continues at coordinate 42,878 of JBBMEG010037649.1, read as the reverse complement.
GTGTTACTATCATATCATATCATATCACTTTTTTTTTAATAAAGTCAATTATATTGTAAAAGTAGATTCATGTACTGTTCTGTATTCACTTTAATCAATTCTATTTTCATTCAAGTTTGTGTTGGAAATGAATGCTTTCCAAATAAATAAATAAAAAAAGTTTTTTTATTGTCTTTTAATCATTACGGGTGTTTGTTTGAGATTTTATGGAGCTAATGTTTAGGTACGAGGAGTTATTAAGAGTGTTTAGAAATTTTTGTTTTTATAATAGCTCGTTTGTTTGATAGTTTTGGTGGAGTGCTTAAAATTAAATACTTGTTTATTTAATAGTTTTGGAAAAAGATTTGTATATTTTGTTTGTTTGTGTAGTGGTTTTGTTGTTGATTTCGAGGTAATTGCTTGTTTGTAAGGTGGTTTTTGTAGAGTGATAATAATAAAAAAATTTGAAGCACTTATTTTCTGGATTTATGGAATACTTCCTAGGAACACATGGATTTATTTTGTGAGTTTATCGAACACTTATTTGGACACTTAATAAAACATAGTTCCTCCCACTTAAATATTCATCGTGATTAATTAAAATATTTTAAATTTAATTTATGAGAATTATCTATCAAATAATTAATTTTACAAAAATCATAGGTAAATGTGCATATGGATATAAAAAAGAATCACTTAATATATAATTTTTCTATATATAAATGGTATGGTATGAGTTTGTAAGTTGAATTGTATGTATTTCTACTATTCTTCTTAAATTTCTACGAATGTATAAATAAGATTTAATTATTAGTTAAGTTCTAAGCATTATTTTAATTGTTATTACGAGACAAATCGTTTGTAAAAAATTAAATTGCTTTTAGTATTAAGACAGTATAGATAAAGATGTTTGTTTGTAAAATTGTGGAATGTTTATTTTGATTGTTTAGAAATAATGAGTTATTATAATTAAAAAAAAATTGTAATAATAGCTCGTTTCTATAATATTTAATTAAGAGTGATTACAAAAGCTCGTTTATAAAATTTCCGTAAACAATTATAAAGTTTGAAAAATGAATTAGATTTGTTTAAGAAGTAGAAAGAAAATAGATTTAACTTAGCAAAGAAGGAAGAAAAGAAAGAAAAATAGGTCAAAAAGAGGTAAATAAAGAGAAAAATGACCTGTTTCTTGAAGCTTTTGGGCAGTGATTCTATCAAGAAACATCATTTCTTCATCATATTTCTGGAAAACAGTGTAAGATTCCCACTTAGGGCAACTCCTTCTTGAAGATGAAGAAAATGGATCTTCAGTTCCTGAAGAAGAATCTCTGCAGTTTATTGAGCTTCTCCATTCTGATGAACTCTTTGATGTTGATCCAACGGTGCATGATTCTCCATATATTTCTAATTCTTCTTTTTTAACCTTTATTATTTTTCTTGGTGAATTAATTACCAAATATTTCTCATTATAATTTCCTCTTTCATCCTCCACCAATCTCTTCTTCTTTGATTCTAATCTCATTCTACAATTTCCCTTTGCTAATTCTCTCACTATCTTCTCCGAATCCTGCCATTACCACATCTGTCCATGATTAGGGTCGGATCTAGACCATATGCCACTGTTTGTTAGTAGATTTTCAAACCCGTGTTTACTAAATATTCTTAAAAAAATTTACATTCAAACGAGTTTTTAACTGTAATCATTACTTTTTTTTAAAACGGTATCCAAATAAGTTTTTAATTGCAATTATTACTTTTAAATATTCAAAATAAATTTTCATTCTAAATACTCTTATAAATTAGATCGAAACAAACATTTAATTGTAATCATTATTTTTAAATATTTAAGATAAATTTTCATTATAAATACTCTTTTTAAGTCTCGATCCAAACATCCGAATAGACAAAAATTGCGTGACATTATATTAAAGATAAAAAAATATATTTAAATATAATGTAAATCTATATATATATATATATATATATATATATTTTTTTTTTTTTTTTTTTAAAAAAATACATCATTTTCAAAATTTTACTTGATGTCTAGAATGTTTGTAAGAATGATGCTTATTTACTCTTTAGACATGTTGAGTTCTTTTCGTTCAACGCAATGTCGAAAAACTTACAGTAAGTTCTTCGGGCATTTGGTCGTGTTCGTCCTCGTCTCGGTCTTCGTTTTGTCGTTGGTTATGTTGAGTTGGTGCTGAGCCTTGTGGGGATTCATAAACTGAGCTAGCTACGTCTGTGGACTCCATAATCCAAGGCTCTTCCATGTCTTCAGCGAGTAATATTTCTTCATTATTTGGAAGCTGACTTTGCCAACGGCTCATTCGAGATTCGGCTTCTTTGTCCAGAAACGACACCGTTTCGACTTCACCGCGGTCGAATTTATTATCGTATCGTTCTTCCTCCTCTTCCGATAACATGTTGTATTCATATTCGTATTCATTTCTGTTAAAAAAAAAAAGAAAAAAGAAGAAACTTTGTGATGATCAATAAAAATACATAATATATATATGATAAAATAATGAAAGAAATAGAGATGGGAAAATTAATGGATTTATAATATTTAATTTTGTAATGGAATTGGAGGAGGATGATGAGAATGATGAGACCTTGGGAATAAAGGGCTGCCAAGGAAGGAGAAGAATTTGAAAAGAAAGATGGAAGAGAAGGAGATGAAGAAGAAGAGAAGGAAGAAAGAAGTGGAGAGATTGTAGAATAGCCTAAGAAGAGCTTCTTCTTTAGAGCAATATTGCATTTTGTTGTTATTGTTGATAATTGCAGCTCTTCCTAAGTGCTCCTCCTTCAAAAGGAAAAGAAAAAGCACAATCTCACACACTAATTTAATTAAATTAATTTAAAAAAAAAAAAAAAAAAGAAAAAGAGAGAAAGGAGAAGAATGTTTCCTTTGCTTGCTTTTTTATTTATGTCACACACAAGTCATATTTAACCCTATAAGTGATGACAATCAAATAGAAAAGAGTTCAAGGGTAAAATTGTAATTTGGATGTGTGTGGGATTTGAAGATTTTTAAAGTATATACTTTTTTGGCAAAGAGGTTTGTAATCTTGAAGGGGCTCAGAAAAAGATGCATTCCCATTATTTATTTATTTATTTATTTCTACTCTATTTTATCATCAACATGTCAAAAAAAAAACTACTAATCTAGTATACAACCTAGTAATCAAGAGATTAATGACTCGAAATTCTCACTCCTAAATATTGTCGGGTCTAAAAAAAAGTGGCATAATTTATTATTTTGTTTTATAATTAGCTCACTATATTATTCGAGAGTGTCTGTATTCGTTATTTCAAAAAAGAAAAAACAGAGAGTGTATTCGTTCGTTTTTTAACACTCAACGCAAGTAAGAAACTCTAAATGAAAATTACCAAATAAAATTGAAAAATCTACCAACAAATCTGTTTGAGGGAGACTTTATCATAACTTAAGCACTTGGACACTAAGGACATATTCATTTATATTACTGTAGACGATAAGTTATTTTAATGATAGATTATTATAAACGATAAGTTAATAATACACAATATTTGAAGTACAAGTTATTCTAACATATGTTATCATAAACAATATTTGAAGCATAGATTATTATAACATAGATTATGAATTTTATTTTCTTACCATTCTTTTAAAAAATCATATGGATTTAGATTTTTTTTTTTTTTTTTAATTATAGTTTTGTTAAACTTATAACTAATTTTGAGAATAAATTTAGCATTTATTTTTTTAACAAGGAAATTTGTCTAAGTTTGGCATATTTTGTAATTTAATATAGTTAAACATTATAAAAATAAATATATTAATAGTTTTAATTTGACACTTCTCAATAAACTTTTATTTAAATAATACTTTTCATTTTGAAAATGAATTCATATAATTAGTAATAATTAGTTTAATTATATGATATGCTAAATTTATATCATTTTAAACAAGCACAAGTTAATTTTAGAAAAAGTTATGTGTATTTTGTTTAATTAAAATGATTAACTGTATAAATAGAATAGTTATTCCTACTAAATCATAAAGAAAATTAAAAATCAATATCCATTATATAATATTAAAAAATTTTAAATAAACGAACATGCAGATATAGATAAGCGACCGATTATGATAAATAGAAGACAAACTCCGATTGAATTATGAATCAAATCAACCGTTTATGAAGGGATACATCTAATTTTCCTTCATCAACAAACTAAATGGAATCACTTGCAATTCAATGAATATAATCTCTCTATAAATATTTATTAATATTAAATTTACATATTCCTATGAAAATTAAAGAGAGAAAAACCAAATCACACGCATTAAAAGGGGGAAAAAAAATGAAAGAGGATCACTTTATGTATAACGTAACAAAGGATTTTTGGTTAAAAAGAATATAAGAGAAGGGGGTGTGTGGCTCTGATTTTCTTTTACTATATAAATATTTGTTTGAACTTAGCTGCTTGTCCTTAGCTTTGCTACTAAGGTTTCTTTTCAGATGTTTGTCTGCTCTAATATTGTTTTTTAATTAATTAATTACCCACAATAAAATAAAAAAATGTTTTGAAATTATATATAATTAATAAATTTGTAGCTTGAGTTTGTTCAAAGAAAGCTATATTATGTAAGAATATTGAGTTGACATTTGGTTTAAAGTTGATGATTAATGAATAACTAAAAAGAGTGTTATTTGGATCGAAAGATCAGTGACGAGTGTTAATTTCATTGTTTGGTGGTAATTCAATTCAATAATACCTTACGGGTTTGATTATGAAAATCAATTTTTTTTGCCACTCACCGCGTTATTTGGTAGAGATTATATAAATTATGATTTTGATTGAGGGTTATAGTCTCATTTGTTCATAGATGTCCTTACCATGTAACTCTCACTTTTAGCAAAAATCCCACTTTTTAGGAATTCCGGGAAATCAAATTCTTACTAATGTTTGGATGAATAACTGTAGGATTGATTATTTTGAGTGATTTCAAATAAAGAATTATTTTGAGCGATTTAAATTTTTTTTTTTTTTGATAATATAGTTTGTTTGGATAAAGTTATTGAAAGAGTGATAAACTCATTTTTAATAGTAGTTTCGTAAAAGTTTCAAACAAATATTCATAGTTGACTTAATGAGCTATGATATCATATTAGGAATAATAGTTCGTTTGGATGAGATTATTAACGTTTTTTTCATTCATGTATAATTAAAAAAAAACATATATATATATATATACACACACTTAAACAGATTTTGTTTATATTCTATCTACACAAATAAAATTTCCCTATTTTGATTTTTCTAATAAATTTTGAAATTAACTTGAACGATGTGCGTGCATATACGAAAAAGAAAAAAAAATTATAGGGATTTTTTCATGTATAGTAAAATTTTGAAAATATTTTTTATATAGCAGAAAAAATTTTCAATTAATTTTGAGATGGATAACCCATTTTTTAATACCAAATTTTTTATGATAATAGAATAAATATCATATCTCTAAATTGAGGAATGTAATACATTATTAATAAAGTCATATTTCAAAAATATAAATCAATTAATTATTTATTTTTTTTTTTTTTTTGCCAAGAAATACATTTTAGTCCATAGTGATGTGTCAATTTGGTTCGCATGTTTCAAAAGCAAACGCTCTTATCTTTAATATTTGTTCAATTTTGCGTTGACATATATATTTATTTTTTTATAAATTTATTTTATGTGAATATAATTCAAATTTTTTATTAATATATTGAAATTTAAAATTAATTTTGCATAGTCATATACATGATATGTTAATAAAATAGTTTGAACCACCATAAAATTTTAAATTGGTCTATCATCTAATTCTACCTATTAGAATAACAAATCAACCAATATATTTCAAGTAAGGTTGGGTTGAATTCTCAATTTAGGATTAATTTTATTTTTTTTTCTTCTAAAGCTTAACACATATACCATATATATATGTATGCATGATATTATATTTGAATAAAAGTTATATATCTTATTATTGTATTATTGTTCTTTAATTTTTTTTTTCTTTTGAAAAATATATTTATTTCTTGTATGTTAATAAAATATCTTACTAATTAACTTGAAGGTGTATATGTTTGGGTATATATATAATTTTATTCTTTAGACTAATTTTTAACTCAAGACTATTTTTTTTTTTTTTTTTTTTTTTTAACTTAATATAAGAGAGTTTTACATATGCACGTGGGTGAGTTTCTAGAAAGCGTTAGAGATTTCGATTACGTAATACATTGAAATTTGTAGTTAGGATTGAAATTTTAGACAAATCACAGACCATTAATTATTATGTTTTTAATATTAAAGATATCTTATTATACGCAGTCGTATTGTTTGGTGATCTTTTTAACTACTCTTCTTAATTACTATTAAACTTAACATTTTCACTAATTTAATTACTATAAGTTCTTATATATTTACCGTTTCAAATAAAATAAAAACTCAACTGCATACTACATAGAATGTTCCAAACGATTAATATGCCATGTTTTTCCAATTCCCAAACTCTCCCCTCCATTATTCTTTCATCCACATTATTAAATGCCTATAATGATAACATATATATAATATAAGGTAATTATATTACATTATATTCATTATATAAGGTACAAACTACTATTGTTAGGCAATTCATGTTAATTTCAAAACAAGCATATAGCTCTTATAGGACCATTAGTGATGTACTACCATTCAACTCGATCAGTAGTTCGAGCCTTCGTAATGTCATGTATGTAAGGTTTGTTGTCCCCGTCCCCCACTTGTACTAAAAAAAAGGTCAATGACATATTAAATAATATGAACATTTATCTCGAAACCCTATTGATGATGAAAGTAGTAACACTCACATATTTTATAAATAATGGAAGACCATGACAAAACCTCAACAATAAAAAAAGATATTTGGTTTTACCCCAACCGGTATTCTTATTATTAATTGGTTTTGAATTGTAATCTCTGACATGAGAAAATTAAATAATATAGAAAAAAAATATAATTTTTGTTTTTAATACTACTTGACCAATTAAATTTAGATTAATATAATTGACAAGTGTGTAAAAAAATAAAATAAAAATGGATGAGATTGTTTTGATTTAGCGTATTTGAGGTTGAACTCTCTTATGGTATTGAGTGGGTAAGAATGGTTGAAGATGGTTTGAATGTGGATTCTGTCTTATCTTATTATCAAATTTAAGATAATTAAATGCCCTTATTTATAATTAAAACCCTCATTAATTTTCTCTATACATTAATTTCTACAGAAAAAAGGGTCTTTTTTTTTTTACTTTATACCTCATATAAATACCCATAAAATTAATCGGACCAATGGAAAAACAAAAAACCAACAAAATGGATCGATTAGTTCAATTTTTGTGATAATATTAAATTATTCGATTTGTATATTTTAAAAAATCGAAATAGATTTGTTTGATTTTGGTTCTTGATGGATGAACAAATAAAAAAATCAAACCGAACCAAATATATAAATACTAAAAGAAAAAATTATTGATATTTAAATTTGATGGAGGAACAAATTCTAAATATTGTGATTATTTATGAAAAATGTTGCTTTTAGTTAGTAAAATAAAAATGTTTGGAATCAATTTAAAAATGGGTAAAAAAAAAAAGAAAAATAAACCAAATTCCTATTAAAATGAAAACCGAACCAAACCAATAATTTTGTCGTTTTTTTCTGAGATTACAATAATTGGGGATAGGGAGATTCGAACTCGTGACCTCATGGTCATCCGAGATTCTTTGATGCCATTGAACATATATCCGTTTGAACTTAATTATTGAAAAATCAAAGTATTTGTTCGGTTGTCGGTTTAACACAAAACCGACAAAAACCGAATCGAAATCAACCCTACATTAAAAGTAATTTTCTTCATGCAAATCAAAGACATTTTGGTCTTTATTTTTTTTTTATTAGATGTAGAAAACCCCATATTTCCATGCATACATCTTTGTCAAAGTGTTAGCTGTAGTAATTAAAGAAGATATAAAATAAATATAGTTGTAGGTATGGCTGCAGCTTCCCAGCTTCTTCTTCAAGGTTCATCTTCAAACTTATATTTAAACCCTATTTCTCTTCAACTTACAAAGCTTGTTCTTGATCTTCCCCCCCCCCAAAAAAAAAAAAAAAAAATCAATAATTGAGAATTATTTGATTGCATAATATATTTCAATGGAGGAAAATCTCCCACCTGGATTCAGATTTCACCCTACTGATGAAGAACTCATTTCTTATTATCTCACTCAAAAAGCTTCTGATTCTTCTTTTGTATCTAAAGCAATCGCCGTCGTCGATCTCAACAAGAACGAACCGTGGGATCTCCCAGGTATATATATTTTATTTTTATTTTTTTTATAATCGAATCATTTGATTTAATAGTTGACTTTACTTCACTCTTATAAACCCTATATTTATATTTGGTGGTAAACAACCATCCTTAACTTTCGAATAAATTTTTCATCAAACTCTTCAATATAAAATTTCTCATCAAATTAGTGACTCAATCACTATTAATGTTTTTTTTAGTACAAGTTGGGGGAAGGGGACAACAAACCTACATAGAGAGTATTACGAGTACTCGAACTACTGATCAAGTGGATGCTAATGCATCACTAATGCAAACTAAGCTATATATGCTCGCTTTGATATGCATAGCTAATTACTTCAATCAATATTAAAATTAAGAAAAATAATGTATAGAAATGCCCTACTTTTATGCACATATGTGGCACCATTTGGTGTCACAATACTCTTTTAATCTTCTTTTATTTATTTTATAATTTTTTATTAATAAATAATTTACGTAATTCTAAATGGTATCACATATGTGCGTATAGTAAAGTCTCTACACACAAATATATAGTTAACTATTTCTCAAAAATCAATCTCCAATCTAGAGTTAATTTACTCAACAAATACCCAACCACATTACATAAATTGTTTTTTTCTTCTTATTATTTTATTAATTTTTATTTATAAATAATGTACGAAGCATCAAATGGTGCCACATAAGTATAGTCTATCTATACATTAGTAATCAGAAAATTATTTATCTAAACTTAAACTCCAAACTAATAATTAATTTAATCTTCAAATGAATAGCTAATTATCTCAATTTTCTCATTAACTCTTTCGCTCTTTTCTTTTCTACGAAATCGAAACACACCAAAATTGTATCATGCATGAAGACCACAAACTCTTACCAACAAGATTTTTTTTTTTTTTTTTTTTTTTTTTTTGAATTAGTGAATTTAATTAGTTTAATTTGTGTATGTGAATATGGGTAGGAAAAGCTTCAATGGGAGAAAAAGAATGGTATTTTTTCAGCATGAGAGACAGAAAATATCCGACAGGGATTCGAACAAATCGAGCGACAGAAGCAGGTTATTGGAAGACAACAGGAAAAGACAGGGAAATATTTGGGATTAATAATAATAATAATAATAATAATAATAATAATGTTATAGTGGGAATGAAGAAAACTCTTGTTTTTTACAAAGGAAGAGCTCCTCGAGGTGACAAAACCAATTGGGTTATGCATGAGTATCGCCCACAAACCAACCATTTTTTCAATTCTTCAAAGGTAACTTAACTGACCCACCTTCACAATATAATGCTAATTCATATAGTAACTTAGACTTATAATATAATGTTTTAATTCCGTCTCCAACTATCGTCCATATCAAATGATCATAAAGTGAATATTCTTGAATTTTCGATTATAAATGTTAGAGATCTTTTTTTTCATCATGTTTGTAACATATGTATGAGGACTATGATGAAATCTCGCACTCTCTAATAAACAAAAAAGAAACAAAATTTCTAGATGGTCGGTTAGTTTTTAAATCCCGATTAAGCAAAAAAAGGACTACGGCTTTTTCTGTCATTTTGGTTGGTTTAATGTCTAACCTTAGTAGATGTTTGGATTGAGATTTTAAGAGTATTTAGAATTAGTATGAGAATTTATTTTGAGTATTTAGAAATAATGATTTAGCTTTTAAGAGTTTTTAGAATGATGATTTATTTTGAGTCTTTAGAAGTAATGATTGCAGTCAAAATCTTATTTAGAGGTAGATTTTAAGAATATTTGGTTTTACTATTTAGAATGAAAGTTTATTTTGAGTATTTAGAAGTAATGATTGCAATCAAAAATTTGTTTGAATGTAATTTTTTATTTAAACGCGTTTAGTAAATAATACTTTCAAATATTCAATCCAAATATCGATGAGCTCTTCTTTATCATTATTCTTTTTGATAATAACAATATTTAGAGATTGAATGTTCCAACCAGATATTCTATTGATTATTACGTTGTACATGATATCACTAGAACACTGCTCTTATCGGTTACGTTAGACCCCTTGAATATACTAAAAAATAATTTGTCATTTATTTTTTTAATGACATACTTTATTGAACCATATGTATATTAAAAGCTCTCTTATTTAAAACAATAGAGGTCATATTATAGTGTTTGAAACTCCTTGGGTACAACCATACTTGAAACTAAGAGTATTTCTTTCCAACCAACTCCATCAAAGAGAAGCATATACAACTATAAACAATTAAGACGGATAATAAAATTTGGTTAAAATATTATTTTAGTTAACTTTATTTTATTTTGTTCTTAAAATTTTGAAATTTTCAATTTTAGTTTCTTTAACTTTCAAGTTGGTTCTATTTTAGTTTGCGGATTTTTAAATAATTTGTCTCATTTTGATTCATAAACTTTCAAATGTTCAATTTTAGTGTTTTTCAAACTAAATTAATTTGGTTATAATTGAAATTTTTTTGTTAATTTCTCTTTAAAAATTTAACATCTTTTTCTATAAATTTTAGAACATTATTTAACCAATTTCATTAAAATATTAACTTCAGACTTTATTTCTAAAATTTTAAGGATCAAAATAGAAAAAACTTCAAATCGAAGATTAAAATTAGGCTTTAGAAACTCTAGAAACCAAAATGAAATAAAATAGAAAGTCTAGGACTGTATATGGCATAATCTAAAAAAAAAAAAAAAAAAAAAAAAGTCAAAATAGCATTATAACCTAAATTTTAATCACATAACATACAATCCACATTATTAGGGTTGACTTTTACTTTTTAGTTTGACAAAGAAAAACAAAAATTAGAGTTGAAACTTTCAAGTTGATCTTGAGATGTTCATTTATAGATGATTTTTTTTTTTCCTATCAGGAAGAATGGGTAGTTTGCAGGGTGTTTAAGAAGCAGAATCCACCAAAAAAGCCACAACAATCATCATCCTCTCAACCAAATTCCCAGCTCTCATCTCCCTGTGAAACAAACTCAATTGTCAATGAATTTGGAGATAACATTGAATTACAAAACTTCAATACCATATCCAATAACACAATCTCTTGTAATTATATCACCAATAACATTTCAGCAGATCAAACATATGAATACAACAGCATGAACATGAACTGGGCAGCACCTATAAATGATCAAATTACTGCTTCAATGATCAGTACTCTTCCTAATTCACTTCCATGGCCAGCAGCTTCAAATCTCTCCATGGATTCTCTTCTTCTCAAGGCATTGCAACTTAGAACAACCTTTCAACAACAAAGGGAACAAGTTTTGGGTGCTGCTTCTTCTTATGATAATTACATTCCTCAAGTTAATGTTGATGATTCTCAATTTGGAACTCACCATCATTTGAGCTTCCAAGCTCGTTCTTCTTCTTCTTCAAAAGGTTTTGAGTTTTCACCACAACAGCAACAGAAACAGGAGCAACCATTGAACTTGGACTCCCCTTGGTGAAAAAGCCACACTTAGAAGAAATTATCTCTAACCCTATTCCTAAAACTTTGTTATACATGTGGGTTCAGTTCAATAAAGGGGAAGTTTTAGGGATATGTAAAATTGGTGTAACATTTTTAGGGTAAATGTTGTTTTTATGTTTATGTTTATGGTGATGTTGAAGTAAAGTGTACACTTCAATGTTTAAGAGTTGGGGAAAATCCTCAAGTCTATTTATCTCAAGTTAGTGTTGTGTGTTTTAATATATATTATAATGGTGTTCATATTTTTGTCAAAGTACCTCTTCTTTAGATTGTATTTTTCTAAGTAGGTGGCTGAGCAATCCACATATCTTGTGTGGATCATAAAGAGTTGACTAATTAAACCTCTGAATTTGAAGCTTCTCTAATTAGAAAATTAATATGGTTCAAAAGTTGACTTATTAAACCATCTGGATTTGAAGCCTCATGGTTGGAAGTTTCTTTGAGTGGAATTCTAGTACTAACTATTTCCTCCCTACAACAATTAATCCAAACAACCTAATATGTTTTTATTTTTGATGACCCGGGATCTAAACCCGGAGGCACCATTGGCCTAATCCCATAATACATCGGAGGAATAGAAACATGAAGATGTCTACAAATTAATAATAACAGGAAAATCTCGAAGCTGGGAACCTAATCCGTATTAACTCAAAGATTAATCAAATGTCGACATAATAAACTATCACAAAGATAATTATTATTCTTCTAACATAACAATTCATCGCTGATTATTCTTATTAGGATAATTTTATCAAAACTACCATCAACCTTTCGGATTAGAAAATCTCGAAATGAGTACTTTTTTAAAACCAGGAATGAGAGCTTCACCCCTACACATACCTAAGAATACTCGTGCCACTTGCAAAATCTAGATCCGAGAGACAAAAGATTTTACCATGAAACTCACTCGTGAGTTGAAAGTGGAATCTCCAAGTACTTAATAAGTACTTATTCAACAAACAAAAATAAAATAACTCTGGTCAAACAAAGAACCGATCAAAGTTTCACCATAAACCCAAATTGTCTACTTGATCCTACTTCACAATCCTATTAAACAAAATTAGGAGGGGCTTAGCATATACGCAAGAAATTACCAAAAGGAGACATTTGAAAGTGGCAAAGAACCAGATATTGGTCAAGAATTAGAATACAAAAATTGGATCATTGGATGAATTTGATATATGAATCTTGCACCTTATGAATAAAAAGTAAACCATTTAAGCGGCATAAGAGAGAAATTATCCGAATCGAATTTACAGGAAAAAACAAAATAAAAGGAAAAAAATGGAAGACTGAGACTTGTTACAAGAATAAGAAAAATGTCTCCACAGAAACTTAGACGAGCCTATTACTCAATTATTCCTTTTGTAGCGAGAAAACTTGTGGTGAACAGGGGAAATAGATCATACCCCCAGATGGCTTGAGCTTGAAGCAAATGACCGAGTGCTTTTAATAAATTATCCAGCAGGCACAGTTCAACAACAAGTTTTAAATGGCAACCAAAATTTTGGGGTTGACCTAGGCGACACGCCTGGGTTATCATATTCCATACTGCCGTTCAACCTGGTTGGGAAACGAAATGAGGAGGTTCAAAAGTGTTATGGAAACAAAGAACTGTAAATGAGCTTATGTTCAAGTTTTTAACATGGAGATAAATCAGATGATAGATTTTTTTTTTTTATGCCATGATTCCCACCTAGTGACTTGAGCTGAACAAGAGTGGTTGAACAAAGGGGGTCCTTTATCGCTCAAATGAAGATTCATAGATTGAATTGTGCCATAAAAGGTAGCAATCCAGATGAATGTTCAATAGTAATCTCACATTTAATTGGGAGAAACCATTTCCAAAATCATATTTCCCCAGGACACTTAATGCAAGCATCATTTTGTGCAGTGAAACAGCATGCTTTAAAGGAAAGAATAAAATACCTGAATATGCAAATGCAATAAGAACACTCCATCTGTTCACACATTGGAAATGAACTCCCAACCTAGTTTAGTGGATCATCAATGCCTTCTGTGTCGGAAAAATCGAAGTCTTCATCCTCTTCATCTTCACTATCTTCATCATTGTCATCATCCGTAAATGCAAATAAAGATTCTTCCTCATCCTACATATCAGAACACATATTTAGAGTATACACTTCTATTCAATCTTTATATAGGAAAACACAGCAAGAGACTAAAAATAATAGCAGTCAGGAACTCACTTGTAAAGACTCTGAGACAGGTCCATCCTGAGACGACCAGTCACTCTCATCCTCTGAATCTTCAGTGACACCCTAAAATTGACAATAAACAATGATATCAACAAAAAATCAAGTGATCCGTGACCATATCCTTTTATTTAGGTGGGGTCAGTACCCAAAACCAAGGCCAGCCCACTCTATGCCACGCAAAGCCACTACTCATAAGTCGCACAGAGAATTCAAAGTTAAAATAGTTTTTTTCTTCTTTTAATTATTTCATTATTTTGTAAGAACCGAGCTCTTGAAGTTATAATTACATCATCATACAAGAAAATCCTTCAGCTGCGTCATGTATAATAATACATAATATCCACCATATGTAACCCGGCATGAAAGAAAAAATGTTCTGCAGAGTTCGAGAAGTTTCTACTTACAATTTCTTTCTTCATTTGCTCAATGTTCTTCTCGAGTTCAGATATATGCTGACTAAGAGCCTACATAGTTTGAGATAGATGATACAAGGTGTTCGTCAGGGGTCAAGAAGAGCAGATGACTAATACCAAAAGAGAACGAAGTAATAACAAGAATGAAGTAATAACGAAAACGAAACCTCGTGACGCTGCATGGCGACTGAACGCTTCAATGCTTTTGCCTTTGTGAGCAAGTTTCTTGGCCTCAAGGCAATGGGTCGACGATAATTCTTTCCTCGATAGTAAATAAGGGCATATCCTTTTGGAACTCTATCTATTGAAACTAGTATTCCACCACTCTCATACTCTAACAACCTTGCCGTTTCTTCCACAAAAGCAAGTGTCTTTTGTTTGCTAATTAACTTCACGAGTTCCCTATGCTTCCAATGTAAATGCATGTTTTCAACAACGCCATCAAAGACACCGCGAATGCCTGGAAAAATTTATGGTTATTTTATATGAAAAAATTTATCATTTCTTGATTGATATGTATCTATTTTCAAGCTAGTTTTCTCACCTATAGGTAAATATGCAGTCATTCGTAACCCAACCCTCCGAAACATGACCCGTTCCTCATCTGTAATTGTTTCCTGGTCATCATCAGGAGCAGAGAGGACCATGGACCCTTCAATTCTAGATAGCAATTTTTCTGCTCTAAGTTTCTTTGCTTGGGCCTAAATCATCAAGTTATTACAAAATTAAAGTTAATGATCAGAAAAGCGACACACAAGACAATCCAACAATCTGTGACAAAATAAAACTGATAATACTTACAACACCAAGCTTATGTTCAATTCGTCTGACAAGTCTTGCAGTTTTTTCTTTGGAGCTTTCTTCAATCATTTTTTCACGCTCTTCAGCAGTTATTACCCTTCCCCACCTGGACTGAGCCTCATAGAATTCAGCCAAAGTACCTGCAGGTGCCTGTACATCATTGCTTGGCGAAGTTGCTTCGACCACTTTACATCGAGTTTTCTCTTCCACATCTTGAATCTGTTTTGTTAACTCTTGCCTTTCTGCCAAAGTTGCGGCTACACTTGTTGGGAGAAAATCCTTTCCACGGTATATAACGATGAAGTATTTATTTCTCAACAGTAACACACCTCCTGTTAAGTTCTGTATTGTAGATAAATCTTTTAGTGAAAAATACAGGCCACGGATAGCTTGTCTAGATTTAAAATAAGTAATTGTGAGCAAGTAAAACATAAATAATTATAGAGAATATGTAATAACAAGCTTATGATCCATTCCAGAACTCCAGTACATTCTCAACAGACTACAGGCACCCTTTCCGCTACAATGATTACTTTGAAAGTAATTGGAAGAAAGCGACTGCAGACATTTGAACTTTTAGGAAAGATATAACTCATGGTAGATAAATCAGTTGGAAACTTTAACGATAAATATTCTTGGAAAAAGTATACATGCATCTCGTTGTACTTGCAAAGCATTAAGATTTAAAATAGGTTTTTAGTCTATTCCACCACCATGAAAGATGTGAAATATCATGAAGTTCCTAAACTATTATATATATAGAAAGGTTAGAAAATAGCATCCACCAGGGGACACCAAAGGTCAAAGGGTTGCTCGGTATCAAGGTAAAATAACTTCCTTTTTTTTCGTTTTTTTTCTGAGCTTCAGCTAAAAAGAAACTGACCAAAATAAGAAAAAAAGAGAGGAGATTTGAAACACACCTTTATCTCCTCAGCCATGAGCTTATTGTTGGTATTCTGTATACCTCTTTTAACAGCAATTTTAGCCACTAGGCTTTTTTCCCACAGTTTAAGTATAGCAACTGCCAAGCCCTGATGATTCCTATTTCTCCCTGCGTGTATGATTTAGAGGAAAATTTTCACTAAATTATATTTCAATAACAGAAGAATGCAACAAAATTTGAGGGCATGAAAAAATACCAAGGGCAAAATGACAAGGTAAGGATTTCGCAACTTTCCTCATTTGAGTCATCTCTGCATTGGTGAGTCGAGACCTCATTCCAGTTGGAAGAAGCCTGAAAGGAGTTTTATAGCCGGGAACAGTTGGAAGAAGCTGATCAGCATCAATAGGAAGAACCCCCGTGCCCCACCATTCAACAAAACGAGGACCTAAACCATCTAGTAGTTGGTTGTATTCAGCCTCTTCCTCTGATATAGCCTCACTAGACTTTGGAGCCCCAATGGGCAACTTAGTCTTCTCTGGAGCTGAAACTGCAACATCACCACTCATTGTTGAAGTGGCAGCAGAAGAAACATCTGGAATGAAAACCACGTCCTCGTCCCTTGCAACAAGTTTAGTTTTAGAAGGCCCTTCATAGTTACTACCACGGTAAACTATCATAACACTACCAGACCTCCATAGAACCAATCCTCCAGTTCGCCGCTGGTCATTACATTAACACCATGTAATTAGTCATAGGCTCCATGCATGCATACAAATGAAAAAACAAGAAGCGAATAGAGGTGCCGCTATATGAAGTTCCTAATCATGGAGTGCTATCTTTTTCTGGGGAACAAGGAGTTTTTTTTTGTGCACGAGGACCATCTCACACACACTTCAACCTCAACTACTCTCACATAAGAATAAGATACCGTCAGACTCTACAACATTTAGAAGTTAAATAAACACGTATGAAATTATTTCCTAGATAGATACTATCATGGAATGCATGCATAACCTTCCGGATCTCTAAAGTACTTTTTGACCACTAAACCAAACTATGATAGTTTCAAATGGAAAAGGAAAATGAAGTTAAAGAACATTATGTAGAATTAAAATCCTTTTCTAGAATTAACATGAGAACATCCAATCAGTAAACAAACCTCTACAATCTCATGAGCCGTCTTCATATCGTGTGCAAGCTCCTCGTGGAACTTAAGCCTAACCAACTCCTCCTTCCTCCATTTCCCATGAATCTTCTCCAGCACTGCCTGTGTAATCCCAGCTTTTGGAACATTAATCCGCTCTCTAATAAACATCCCCATTCTCCTCAATCTCCTCAGTTCCTCATCTTCAATTGTCAATTCAGCCAATGAGGGAGCCTTCATCTTTCTCCTTTGCAACCCTCTTCCACCCTCCTCCTCTTCACCTCTTTCCTCCTCTCTCTCCCATGGAAGAACCATTTCCTCCTCCCCATCTTTACTCGGATCCAATGCAGCATCTGGTCGAATCCATTCACGCTGAAGTAAGTCCCCAAGTCTTTCCTCCCCAGTCACCGGCAATGCCTCCAGAGAATCCAATTCATTAACCTCTTCATCCTCCTCGTCCTCGTCGTCCGATCCTATCCCTAAATTTCGTAATCGAAGCACAATTCGCTCAATTGCACTCTGCCCTTTGTTTTTATCAGAGTACTGCGTGCGATTCTCCACTCGATCAATTTGATCGTCGCGGGTCTTTTGAGCAACCTTCTTCTCGAGTTTTAGATCATTCCGAGAACTCCCAGAAGGCCACTTGGAGATCCAAGCAGAAGAAGAAGAAGAAGAAGAAGTGGGGCCAGAATTCTGAGAGGTTTTAGGGATTCTCTTGCCGCTATGATCAGTGGAGGTTCTGAGAGAAGAGAATGTTGTTAGAATCTGCAAAGAAAAATTAGGGTTTGAGAGAAGAGTACGGGAGTGAGAAGATAGAGGAAGTGAGCTCTTCAATGGCAGTTCAGACAGTTTGGCAGTAGCGAAGGCCATGTGTATGTAAAGCTTAATCAACAATCTGAACTGAAATGCATTGTTGCTTAGGTTTAGTCTGGCATTGGATTAGCGAAAGAAGAAGAAGAAGAAAATTCAGGGTATGCAGAGTGGAGAGGAGCTTCAATGGGGAGAAGAAGATGGATAAGATTTTTCTGCAAAACTCTAAAATCTGTCGGGTGTTTTCTTTTTACATTTCTTTTTCTTTCTCTTCGTTTTTCTTTTTTTTTAGGGATTTTTCTTAATAAATATAATTTTCTGCAAAATTCATTTATATTTGGGTGTGATTGGATCTGGTGGAAGAGACGAGAAAATAGAGATAAGAAATTCTTGTTTGTTTTTAATACATGACAACTTTTCTCTAGTTCCTTCTCAACTTCTCTTCAACATCTCATTGAATCTCAATAAAATTTAATTTAAAATAAATATCATCTCTTGTAAAACACAAATTACAATCAAACTTTATATTAAATTTAATCTAAAATAAAATATTTTCTCTTCTGCAGCACAAATCTAAATAAATGTTTTACAAACTCTCCACTTTAAAATACCAATTACCAAACGAATATTTCATATTTCAACTTACTCGGTTTAATTTCAATATCAAAATTATAATAAAAATATATAGCAAAAAAATTGATTTAATCAAGTTCTCGAAAATAGTATAGTCAACCCGTAAAATACTTCATTTTAATGGATAAAAAACAACTGAATTTTTTTTGATATGTACACAATTTTTTAAGAAAAATATTTCTAAAATAAAAATAAAAAGATTAAATTTGTTCTTTACAACAAATTTACTAAGATAAGAGGCATCAATTTCTAGAAATTTAAAAAAAGGTTTAATCAGGTCTTTAAACTTCAAAATATTAAGATAAAAGATATTTGAGGTTTTTGTCCCCTGGCCAAAATTAAGAAACTAATTAATATAATAGGCAAATCTTAAACTATTAGGAAAAGAATTCATACGTTTAAAAAGTAAGAAAAACATCAATTAATAAAATACCATAATACCCTCCATTCAATACAAGTTAAATGAAAATAAATAAATATTCACACCAAACTTTCATGGCTGCTGCAGAAGAAATCTCACCCCGTTTCGCCGGCAAATATTTACACAAAAATCTCCATGCACGCCGGTGAAGGAAATTTTATTCTAGTCCAACCACTTCTTCTTCAAACGTTTTCGTTGAGATTTGTCAATAGGTCGGCCAAATCTTCATTGTCGGTGTTGGGAAGAAATCAAGCTTCATAGTGGTTGAGAAGTCTCACCGTCGAGAAGAAAGTCAGAAACGGCTTGAATCTCGTCGTTGTCTCCCCGTCATCGTTTACAAATAAGTGGGGGAAGGATGATTTCGTCTAAAACTAAGCACTAGCGATATATATTGAGAAGTAGAAATTTGAGGAAAAAAACGGTGGTCTATTCTGTTTAAAACTAAATCCTAAATTGAAGATGATTTTAATTACAAACTAAACCTCTATTTATAATAGAAAACCTAATAAAGTCTCTAACTAACATAGTTATGATGTAAAATTTTAAAAAAAAATCAATCAAAGTATCCAAATTCTAAAAAACTGCAGTCAAAGTCACTTAAAATTGTTGTGCTCTTAGCTGAGTTCAACACCAAAAAGAAAGAACAATAAGAACATTTATTCACCAACCTTAAACTGTACATCTTATAAGTTACAATAATCTTACTATCATGGAAAAGCCTGGTAATTCTGCATATCATACAAAGCCATTAACTTTAAAACTCATTAATCTTACAGAACTATGTACCTATCTGAAGTGGTTTCTATGGATAATTAAAAATCAATAATGGTTTAATTTCCAGAAGATCTACTAATTGAAGAAGAAGAAGAATTAAGCATTTCTTGACCCACCTCCTTTATCTTATTTATGAGCAGCGTTTGTTCAGTTTCAAGCTGTAGTATATATTCCTCTTGAAGTTCTTCCAGGCTTTCCAGTTCACTCAAGGTCGCCGTAAGACCATCGAGATTACCATCCTCGATTAAAGTATGAAACTTGCTGATTGTTTGCTTCATCTGAAAAACACCATTCCGATATTCAAAAGATCAATGTCAGCAACATAAGAAATGATAGTCGAACTCATAACAACAATCTATAACAGGTTCTTTCTCAACCCCTCCTTGCGCCCATCGAAAAGAAACTGATGAATTTCAGGACATGAATTATGAGCTTTGAGCTTGAACTCAAAATGTTAGAACAGATAACATAATCATAAGTCAAAAACCCTATCAATTCTAACTTCTCCATGCTTGGATTTTCAAGAGCAATCCTCTTTCTTTTGATTGTGAGTAGAAGTATACTCGGTTTCTTTCTGTTTTGAGGATTCCTTATCGGAAAGATGAGAATATGTCCAAGCATTTATAAGATAGATACGTACTTTTCGTCAATTGATTTTGAGACAGAGGATAGAGTATCTAATATTCTGCTATGCTACATAAATATAGGTTTTGGATATAGTTTCTCCATAATGGGAATCACCCTCTCGCGACTCCTTTCATTAAGGAGAAACTTTATTTTCGAAAATTAATGATAAATTATATTGTATGAACCCCTTCGTTAGTTTTGGAACCTCAGACAATATACACCGATTTCAAGGCTTAAAAACCAATGATCCAATGATTATGCTCCAGGTCATGAAACTAGTCTGATAGAATTTGATAAAGCAACTGAATGGAAAACTTTATTAACTAGTCAAATTAAAAAATTACAACTTTCAATCACACAGTAAAGTACATCACCTGACTTGAAATTTGATGGGCCTTGGTTAAAGATAATTCCGAATCCGAGGTGGGTCTTGACTCTAAACTAAATCTTCTCTCTTTCTCTAGATCTGGAATTTTTCTTGTGACTTGAATGTGGATCTCTCCTCTTTTCACCCCTTGAAGAGGTATCCATTTGTCAGCCATTTGGTTTGGCGGCAACCTTTGGTACTCGACAACACAGTCGCCTATGTTCGATGTGGGTAGTAAAGCATTGTGGTCTTTCACATGCAACAGTAAAGGACTGCCATCATCAGGGAACTCTAAGGTCTGATTCCAATGAGGATTTAAAGTTTTGAACATAACCTGTAAGACATGTCATCAACATAATCTGGTAGAATGAGATGAGATTGGGAAACATCAAAATGAAAAACAAGCAGAACAAACCACTTGGCCATCCAGAAACATTGCAGTTGCAAATAATGTATTTAGATCCCGTTTGATATTTTGTTTTTGTTTATGAAATTTAAGCCTAAAACTACTACTACAACATATAGTTTTCATTACTTTGATGTCCACATTTTACGTATATTTTTAAAAACCAAACTGATGTTTGAAAGCTAAGAAAATAGCTTCCAAATTCTTGTTTTGGTTTATAGAATTTGGTTAAACATTCACATATATGAAACTATATAGAGAGAGAATTTAAGAAAATGCAAGCTAAATTTCAGAATCCAAAAACCAAAATCTACGTTGTTATCAGACGAGGCCTTAGTTTCTCAAACCTTTGTTCGTTTCTTCAAGTTTCCATATTGCACTCTCACATAAGGGTCACTCGTGCCTCCGATATCAGCAGCAACCAAGTCTTTACCTTCTATGATAACAAGTTCAACCCAACCATTATTTGAGCCTATGTTTGAACCCTGAAAGCAGAAAAATTCTCCAAACTGAACAAACTAGCCAAGTCAAATAATTTTTGTGAGTTTTTTATTTGACAGGAAACAAAACTTTCATTGATAAATGAATAGGAGTGACCTATCGGAAACAGTACAAATTACAAGAAGTTTCTCTATTGAGAGATAAGCACAGATAATGAATAATTACAAAAAGGTTGCAACCTATGGACACAAAAAATAGCCAAGTATAAAGTAGAGTCCATAAATTTTCCAAAAGTGTTAAGACTTATCCCGGAATATTCTATTATTTCGTTCCTGCCACAAATTCCAGAAAAAAGCTTTGGCCAATGATTCCCAAAGCATCCCTTTATCGTTTTTGAACGAGTGACCACCAAGTACACATTCAAGAATAGATTGTAAATCTCCAGGCCAGACGCCAATCCATTCGAATTCACTTTATAAAGTATGGCACACTTGCACAAGGCTTAAATTGTTAACACTCAATACTAGAGCTCCAGCAGAGGCACACAATTAAGTCAATATAGCAAATGCATTCTACTCGATATGAAACTTGAGTTACCTAAACACAGTTTAGATTTTCGACTAAAAGATAGAAACATAATGATGCATTGTAATAAACCATACTCTTGATCCCTCATAGTCATCGGCCTTGACTGTCTCTATCAAAAGTCTTAGTTCTCCGGATGTTACTTTTTCGAGGGGGACCCATACGTCCCTGACTGTTCCTTCATGAAGTCCTTCCAAATTTACTCGGGCAGTGCCGATATTTTCATCACTGAATATATCTACGCCAAAGCATTTTATCTTGAGGTATTCACCACCTCCAATTTCATCAAACTCAAACTTTTGATTCCAATTAGGATTCGAAGAAATAGCAGTTCTTGTTTTCTGGAGAGCCTGAAAGGAAGTCTGCTGGGTAAATACAGGGAAAAAGATTTTAAAACTACAAAGCTAATCATATTTCTCATGTTATTTATCAAAGTTTCCTGTTCTTAAATTTTAATAAAAGAAGGGTGGTATAAATACCTTCCCATATTCCAATTTTACGTATGATTCACACTTCCCAGATTTATCCTTTAAACTAAGATCTTTTCCTTCTATTATGGTAATGGCGATCTTCCTTCCAGTTTTTGTAGGAAAGTTTGAAAATCCATTAACCGGTTGTTGAGGTCTAACATGAAAATTATGGGAGCTATGTGAACCATCAGAAAACTGCCACTCTTTAACAATAAGCTTCACCGTTAACTGCAAAATAGTTTAAAGTAAGTGAGAGATAGGACATTTCCATACAGATATTTTTACTTTCTATCTCAAACATCGAAATCTGAAGGTTCAAGAATTATGAATGATTCATGGGAAATTTGGGGTGTATGAGCCAAGAGAGAAATATAAATATGAGAAAGAAAATTTTTCACTTCTCTACTTCAGCTATAACATAGGCTTCATTTGAATGCAGATAAATTCCATTGAGCCATAAGTTCATCGAAATTGCTACACCCGCATTTGATGTAAGCATGGACATGATCATTCTTCCAGTCATATATAATTATAGTTTTTTAGTTCATCAACATGTGAGGGTGGAGAATTTGAACCTTTGATTTTTGGTGGATGATGTGTGTCATAGCTAGTTAAACTAAGCTCATGTAGCGTATCTGTAATCATAATTTTTTTTATTAAGACATTACCAACATCATACCTCTCCACAATCGATGCCTTCAAATGGGACAACCATTTCAACCTCTTTTCCACAGAACTCGGCGTGCTTTGCTATTACTTCTGAGTCAGATCCAATTGCCCAAAATGTTGTGGAATCATCTGCAGCGTACTTCATCTGCTCAACAAGTAAGAAAATGAATTAGCTGAAGCCAAGTTTGTTAATATCCTACGTGTCTAGGATACTTAAGAAATAAAATACTTCCTCTTATTCTTTATAAATACACAAACTTCTTTCGTGCCCATTCAATATATATTTTTCAACTGTTCCCAAGGGGTGGCGTGGTGGTCGAAAACTTGAGTTGAAAACCCTCAAGGTCCCAGGTTCGAGATTCACCTTTGACATTAATTTGTAGACATCTCTTGTGTCTCCATTCCTTCGATGTCTCCCGAGTCCCGATGCCTGACCTAGGGACGGACGTGGTTACCTCAGGTATAGTGAAGCGAAACTTTGATTTCCCGATTTCCAAAGATATATACGTGTATATAGATTTTTTAACTTTTCACTTCTTTAGACTGCTTTTCCTCCACTCCAAACCTCGTGTTGATTCTTTGAAATTCTCTTTTCATGCCCCATTATTTGAGTGAAAATGAGTTTTTCATGGAAGCAAGATTTACTGCCATTCAACCTAATGTATAGCCCTCTACAGGTTGGATGAACCTTTCCCATTGAGAAAGAACTCAAAGAAGTGCAAAGATCACATTCTGAAATTCCAAATATCTAAGAAATCGAGTGACTCCTACTCCTACACCTGAATTAGTTTAGAGCATTTGTTACTTTTTTACTCACAATAATGAACATTATTCATGCCTTTTTTTGCTATCTGCTTTATTTCTATTTTTGGTCTTATGAAACACGAGTTCTAAGCACCCAAGCTGTAGACTGATCCTAATTCCCCATTATTTTATTCAACTACCCTTTTTTTATATGTACGGGCCAGTTTATGTGCACATAGACTATTCTCATTTCTCATAAGACATACTTTTTGACCTTACGATGACATTTGGATGTCAGAGCCAACTCCCATGTGCAACCTGCAAAAATATTCCATGGCTTTTCCCTCTCTTCCTCCAAATAAAAACCAACAATCCATCTACTCTATCTAACAACTCTGAATGTTATAACTAAAATAGCAGCTAACCGACCAACCAACATAACACCTAACTACTCAAATTACCACCCCCTTTCAGCACCCAATACAGACTACCTGTTTCTTCCATTGTCTATTTCTCTTAGCATAGGTAAATCTCACTGGGAAGTCGCATTGCCTATCAATCCAAGTTTTTTTGCCCTTGCATTAACAGAAGGTCGAGCCAAGCAAAATAAGTCCATAAAATTTTTGGTAACATAAGTAAAATTTTCAGAAGTACCTTTACTTCACAACTGGCTAGATAGTCATACTTCACATGGCTTGGGTTAGACTCAAAAAGATTGAGCCGAAGAGTTCCTGTATCTTCGTGAAAAATCATATTGAATGATGAATTCCAAACAGGGCTGGAGCCTGATCTTACAGCAGTCCTCCTACTTAGGTCATCAAGTTCCACCTCGACAAATGTCTGCAAATCTTCTTTATTGTCGGTTAAGTTTTCTTCGGGAGGACTATTCATATAAGTACTCAGTGGCTTTCTGGAAGAGTTTCCTCTCAAGCTGTTTCTGGAAAGCTTACTGGCTGAGATCACTGTCACATATATAGTACCACTAACAGCCTTTTTACCCAAGTCAACTGCTGGCAATGTGAAACAACGGCGACGAGGTTCAACCATTGTCCTTACTATAAAGTCTGTTAGAAGTTTAACCTGCAAGAGAATCGAGCAGATCAATGTGGTATGACTAAATAAATGCATTCCCGAAAAAGAGTTATCCAATTGTAAATCAGAAGAAGATCATTGCAAGTACAAGACCATTTTAAAGAAAAATGAAATGGTATGGTATGACAGCTAAGCTAGATATAATGGAAAAATAATTTTCATCAAGAATTCAAAGTATTGGAAGCTTGATCTTCATTTATTTTCTCAATTCATTTTACATTTGCTCAATTTTGTAGGCCTCCCTACATATACTTAAAAAACAGCCCAGCCAAATCTGCCACCTAAATAGTAAAAGATCTATGAATTAATTTCCGTACTGCCCTTCTGCACAATGTGTAGCGCTCATCAATAATCTTGACCTTGAAGTAATGTACAATGAGCTGAAAATTTTCACTTCTCCAGTAAAAAGTTTCTTTTTTCAAGAAGGGAATGAGAAATGAGATATTTTACCAGCCAAGAAGAAACACCCGGTAGCTCCGTTGCAGGTAAGGACTGGCTTCCACCACTTCCAAAAGCAACTCCTATTCTCACTTCTGGAGTACAAACAAATGAATACAAAATCGCTCTCCCATCCAAGATTGGCCTCAAGAGAAGCTGTGTCAAGAAGTCAAGGCAACTAACAAACTATTTGAAATTGCCCAATACTTGACAGATAAAACATAAAACTTAATAGTTTGTGCTACCTGAAATTCTTTTCTATAAAGTTTAATGATAGACACCTTTCGAGCAGTAAAAACTAATTTAAGGAAAGAGAGCGTAAGGAAACTACTTCACATACATCACCGTTAATGTGAATGCTGTTGATAACAATTCGTGCAGTTCCAGTAAATGGCATGGCCAACTTGGCAAGCAACATAATACTCATTTCATTTGTGTCCCAATCAAAACCTAAACGCATGATTCTCTGCAAAAGCATACACAGCAACCATAATTAACCTTTGTATCAGGGTATTGTCGACAAAATGCGCTTCCATTTAAGCATATAAACCAGCAAATAAACATCAGGAATTCTCAAATTTGAGGGATGAAGCGAGCAAAGGAGAAAGAAAACTTGGTCTAGACATTTGATCTGATAAATAGAAAATGAATGTTTACCCAATAGGTTTCTTAAAATGATGATAAATTCTCTCTTTTTTAAGTAAGAAACCGAGCTTCCATTTAAAAAAATAAAAGAACAAGGGTGTACGAAAAACAAGCCCGGATAAAAATGATAAAATATTATCGATAGAAGTAGGAGGTTAAACAAGAAAGCAAACCTGATTGCCAGATGTTGACCATTGAGTCCCACGAAGGCCCAGGCCAGGAGGACATGAACCTAGAGAAAACTCCAATAATTCTATTCTCTCCTGCATGAATATTGTCTTTCTCAGTATGGACGTTGATGAGGCTAGTCAAGTTTATAAAATGCATAATAGAATATAATACTAACTTACAATAAGTTTTGGCCTCCGGTGCTTTAATCGTTTCTGCAACAAAAAAATTTCTAAATATAACATCGTTCGAGAAATATTATGTAGACAGTTCACAATAGCCTCCGATGAACCTACTCCTAGAATCTATGAAGCTTTCTCTGTAACATGAAACTTAAAAGTAGTTATGAACGAGAGATTATATGAAACCTTAAGGTGCTAAGAATAGCTAAATTCTTGTAGAACTGTTAGGAAACAAGATAGAAAAACAATATCAGATGACGTGAGATTCCATCTCAAAACCAATTAGCAAAGAGAGGAGCAGCTCACCTATCTTATAAGATCCTAATTTCTTTTTATTTTTGGACCGAATACTCATTTTACATTAACGAGTCTTGATACCATATTAGATAACACGAGGTTCCATCTCAAAACCAAAGAATAGCTCACCTATTTAATAAAGGTCGTAAAGTCTACTCGCTTTTCTAATATGCGATCGTTAACATGTTCCCTCAAAATGGTGTCCTTTTGAGTTTAACATTCTTGGTCGGATCTCTATTTCATTAATTTGAATTGAATTCTCATTTGAATTTTATTAGCTTTGAAACCATATTAGACAACATGGTGTTTCATCTCAAAACTAGTCATTTACCTTATCTTATAAAAATATAAGGCCTCTTCGAGTTTATAATGTGGGATACCCAACAAATGGTAACTGAATTTAGGAAAACTTTGTAGTGTGAATATTGAGCGTATTGAGTTCGGTTACAACTAAAATCACCTCATCAGATACAACATTACTGGAAAGAAGTTGGAAATGATGCAGCAGAAGAAAAGGTCACCTCAACAATAGTAGAAAACTTTAAGGAAAGTTTTGGATTGATGAGATTAGGCCAAATTTCCTTCAACAGCTTATTCAACCATTCACAATGCTCCAGTGGTGTACTGGGCTGTAAATTAGAGAGAAAGATAAGAAAAGAAAATTGAAATTGATAAATTTCATTGTCCAGATGTTAAGAACTAAATAGTTACAGTATAAAGTATAAACAATGAAAAATCATCAAGGGCTTCAAAAAATAAAATCCATAGGCGATCTTATTGAATTAAAATATCATTACCGAGGTGTCCAAAATAATTTGCTTCCATTTTTTGTTCAACTCCTCTACCAATAGCTGACGTTGAAAAGTCCCATACTGCACAAGAAAGTACAAGATTTTTATTTAATGTTACAAAACAAGATTTCATCAATTGCCACGTTGTAGAATCTCAAATGTTCAACCCAGAAAGAAAACAACAGACGAAGGAGGGAGAACAATCTTATACAGAAACTTAAGATCATGAACCAATTGATTTGCTACAATTACTAGTTTTAAAAAGCTATCCACACACTTGCAACAGTTTTTTTTTTGATAGCTGACAATCGGAAACTTTGACCATTACATACCCAGGGTTCCCAATCTCGGAGACTGTTAAATCAAATTAAATCCTTTATCAACTCAAAAGCTTTATCTGATGAGTTGAGATAAATTTAATTATATCAACTAATGATTCTCCTCAATTGTGGGTTTGAAAATTGAATAAATGTCCTATGAATTTCATTTTAAATCTCTCATCGACCCAGAAGCTTAATTTGATGAGTTGAGATAAATCAACTCACTTGTGGAGTGAAGCTTCGACTTCTCAATTTCTAAAATAGAGAAAGAAAAAAATAAATTGGCAAAGATTCCATCAGATGACCTCTCACTCTCCTACCAAGTTGAATTATGTTAAATTGTTGATCAACTTGTAAAGGTTAAACTAAATTGCACTAAATTTAATTATATCAACCACAGATACTCAAACCTCTACCAACTGGATGCCCCCGACGCGACGGAAGTTAGAATGAAAAATCAAACAAAAACACATCTCTAAACCTTTTTCTATAATATCCATTGATAATCAAGTATGAAGGGACAAAGTAAAGTACAAAATCTGCATTCCGTATGTACAAAAGCGGAAATTATAGAAGGAAAGGAAAGACTTCAACAAGCTGGATTCTACCCTTTTTCATCTAACTAAACAAAATCGTAGAAATTACGCAACTGAAATTCAGAAGTCTTAACAAATTCGACTAAGCAAAACCTAACAGAGAATCGCCGATCACTGGGTAGCTTTCTCACAAGAAATCGAATTAAAATCATGATAATCAGAAGAAAAACGGCCATGGGTAGCAAATGTTACGCGAAAACATTACCTGTAAGGTCGCCCAAACAGCAATCGCTAGCGGAATCCAATTAGAGAATGAGAAAACCCATTTCTCAAAAGCGCAAGCAAGAAAAAACAGAGGAGCCAAATATAGAAGGTAGGGCTTCTCAAGAGCAGCTTGGCGCAATAGCTCCACAGTTTCTTCAACGTTGAGCCTCAAATGATTCATCTCAACAACACCCAGTTAAATCATTCTAATCTCACAGAACAGCATAAAATTGGGCATAAATACGAAGGAAAATCGAAGGGTTTCAGAGAAAATTGGCATGGTGGGGTTGTTAGAACAGTCTAATGGGGGAAAACAGGAACTGGGTTGCATTACAGTTCAGGAATAATGGAGATGAACATTTTGGATTTGACAGATGAAAGAGATGGAGAAAGGAGTGAGAGAGAGTCCACATCAAGTCAAGTCATGATTTGGGAATACTGTTCTTCATACAACAAACTGAAGAAAAAAGCATTATATTCATCACTGAAAAGCTTTAACAATTCAATCATGAAGACCAGTGAAGAAAATAAATTTGACAAGAACCAATAATCAAGTTTTCTTTATGAGACGGAACAATGCTGATTTTTTTTTTTTTTCAATTAATAATATTCGTTGGTGGGGACTCCAACCTTGTTTATCAGTTGGTAAGATGTAACATTTATCATGATTGTAGTTTTAATTCATATCTTGTTCTAATAATTTTGAAGTTTAAGATTTCATCTCATGTTCAACTTATTGATTATCAACTTCTAAGAATACCCGACAACTTGGAGCCGATCAAGAAGCCCTTGACCTCCTAAGAGTAGATCAAATAAGTTCCCAACCTCGGCCATAGGACCCTCGATCCTCCAAAATCAACCAAGGGTTGCCCGAGAAGGGAGTCAGCTAAAAGACCCTTGACCCATCACTTTTTTAGCTATATTTGTCATTCATTTATTTATATATATAGATAGATAGATAGATAGATAGATAGATAGATAGATAGATAGATAGATAGATAGATAGAGAGAGAGAGTTGTTATAGAAAAACTAATTTATTTAGATTTGTTGCGCAAATAATAATTAGAAGCAACAGGCGATCAATTTAGCCTCTTATCAATAGAGGTGATGTCTCCTCCTTACATGCCCAAGATATTCTCCTTAACTAGCCAATATGTTTTTTTTTTTTTTGCATGCATTAATGATCCTCCACTCAAACAAAGTACACACCTCGAATCCTTCGAGACTTACCTAGTACATTTGTCTATATTGGAGAGACCTTTTATGGAACAAAAAAGTATACTCAAACCATATTAAGTTGGTCCTCTTTGTTCTAGACTGAGTGTCTTGATCACTGCATTGTTAAGTCAAAGATCTAGCTCTAATACCACTACTTAGGGACAACAAAAACCATACTAGTTGGTCTTCTTCATTCTAGATCAGGAGTCTCGATCACCCATATCGCTAAGTCAAAAGTCTAGCTCTAATATCACTTTTTAGGAACAACTAACATCTACAAATCTTCATATTTATATGATATTGTCCATTGTGAATATAAGCCCTCATGACTTCTTTTAGTCATCACACCAAAAGATCTTTATATACCCAAGAACTTCTTCTTAATGTGTACATTTTATTCGCATGCATTTGCAACAAATGAATAAATATTAATTATAAAGGAATGAATATTGATAATGAGGGGAATAAGTATTGGTGATCAAAACTATTGGGTGTAGACATCTATCTCAAAAATAATTGGTGATAAGAAGAGTAGTCTACCAATGACCTAGCTCACATATTTATCGTGTTCCCTCAATATGGTGCCATTTTCGAGCTCTTTAATTTTGAATCTTATCCCACTTTCATTCTTATTGGGACTAAATACCAGTTTCAGTGTTTAATGAGTTTTGATATCATATCATGTATTTTGATCATTCATTTCAAAATCAATTAGTGATATAAGAAGTAGCCCACTTATCATCTCACGTAAACACAAACATACAGAAGAAAATTATTCTTTTCGTATATTTTTTTTTTAATTCTTATTTAATTTATTATCATTCTTATTCTCTTCTGTCCAAACATCTTTTAAATTTAAATAAGATAATAGAAGGTGCATATTGAATTTTAAATTAAAAAATTAAGAATTGACATCTCAAATAAAATACAAATGTAATATAAGGATTGATGGTCCCAAAACTTAAGAACAATTTCTTTTTTTACTTTGAAGATATGTCTTCTTTTATGTATGTTAAAACTTATCTCATAAACTTCTAAATCAAGGGTTGGAATAGTTTTGATTGTCTCCACCTTTATAAGCACTTTTACTTACAAAATGTCTTCCTCATATATATGCTTTAAAATTATTTCACCACCTTCTAACTAAAGGATTGATGGTGAATGGATCTCAAATGTATGAAAAAATTCATATGGTCCCCAACTTGGAAACACTTTTTTGCTAATTTCAACATAATTTTCTTGTATAAAAAATGATGGTGAATGTATGAAAGGATTGGTGATTATTCTTGACTTGTAAATGCATTTTTACTTTTCAAATTTGTAAATTATTGTTGGTATATTATAACTAATGGTTCCACGTGAAAAAATTATAAATTTAAAGCGGATGGCAACCAACTCCATTAGTATAAAGTCCTCCAGGACGTGTTTGGCGGGTAGTCTATGTAAGAAAATTAAACGTTCACTCATTAATGTCCAAACGTTTTATTGTCTTTTAATTTGGTCAATATTAAAATTGATGTTTTCTTACCTATAATTATGCAATGTTAAACTTAAAGAACATAATACGTTTCTCTAGAATTCATTCTCTTTAAGTCAATAATCGTGATGGAATTGAGAATAAGAATTACGTTTCCGCATTTATGCTTTAAGTTAATATTGATGGAAGATTAAACTCATGTTTAAGGAAGTTTGGTCCTCTCTCTACCTATAAATACCCATATTTGTCCATCACAAATGTAACAGAATGAATATGGAGAATTAAGTTTAATGAAAATACATTTAAGCTTTTAGGCAAAGAGAGAGAAATCAATATATTTCATGAAGCAGTTGATAAAGGCATGAACATCAACAACGATTCTTTACTGAATTTGAAAGGTTCTAGCATCACCATTTTGGGAGGTACTTTTGATCAATCTCATTAAGATCTAAATACAATTTATGACAATTATGTTATTCAAGATCTTAGGTTCATGTTATGTTTAAAATTATCTAACAGTCTAATGCACTTTTTTTATGTCTCTATTCTGATCAACTATACCTGTTATAATAATTATCTTGAATTTTTTTATTAAAAAAAAAACAATCTTCATCACATCACATCACATCAACTTTTATCTCTTTCTAACCCTACACCCCAAACACATATTTACTAACATTCCCTTTCCCTTCTCGGCGTAGCCAAACGCCCCCTTGGGTGATATAAAAAAAACATAACAATAAAGACATATATCCAAACTGAATTAGATGCCCACACTTAAACCGAAATAATTTATCATTTTTGATATACAGACAAACAAACAATACCATAAACTTTGAGAAAGATAATTGAAATTCAAACTCATCCCTAAATTTAAGAATATTTTATAAAATCTTAATCTATTTTATCACGTTAAAAATGTAGAAATTATTAGTGGGTAGCCTACTATTTGTTTGTGTGTGTATATATATTATATATGCTGTTATTATTAATGGATAATGGATTGCTTTAAAAAGTAAAAGTACGAGGTGATGTAGTTGAGGACGTGCATGCCATGTGATTTGATTTAAATAATTGGACTATATATTATTATTATTATTAATATTATTCATCGCCTCAAGGATTAGTCTTTTTTTTAATTCAATTAATTTATTTCACTGTCCATATATATCAAAAGCAAAATTCCAAATCTTTATGCTCCATATGCTTAATAGTAGCCAATTCTTTTGATTTCCAAATAATTATTTTTAATTCTACATGTCACATATTCTATATCATTCAACTAACAATTTCTAAATTAAAATATAAAAAAAAAAAAAATGAAAGGTTACTTTTTATTCAATATGATATAAAATATTGAAGGAAAGCTATTAATGGTGGTAAAGTAGACAAAGAGAGAATAATATCTTAAAAAAAAGTAATGGCATATGCCACTCTTAAAAGTTAAATCCCCTAAAATAACATATTAACACTAAACAGTTACGCATTGGTTTTATTGTTTATATAGGTTGAGAAATTTAACATGTTTTTTTTTTTTAATTCAAACTAAAATACGAATATCAAGTAAGATGAGCAAATAAATAAAGAATGACGAAGGAGAGAAGAACGACGTACCGATTTAAAGTGGTTTGAGAACTAACCTCAAATTAATTGTGAATATGCATGAAAGAAGGGTGGTCGTCTCATTATTTCGAAAGAATCGTAATATGAACTTATGTAGTGCTCTACGGAATATACTCTCGAATGTTATAAAATTTATAAGAAAATTTTACGTAAATACAATTTAATTTATGATAAAAAGTGAAATGTGATTCACAAAATTAATACTATAATTGCAAAAATAAGAATTATAACCCTATAATTTGACTTAAATTAATACATGATACTTATTAATACATAAATGATAATTTTTAATTTCAATCAAATTTAAGTAACTTCATCATTATTGACACAAGCGAATATTCATATTTTTATTAGTCAATATTTACAATGGATTGTTAAGAAAACATTTATTTTAAATGTTATCAAATTATAAAAATTAAACTTTTGTTGATAAAGATTGAGCTCAACTAATATTGATTACAATTTAATAACAAAAAAATTATGATTTGAATCCTCCCATTCAAAATAGAAATCATAAAAATAAATCATACTTCAAATAAAATAAGACCTAAATAATAGCTTTTAAAACAACTAAATTTTAACTTTGGATGAACAAATTTATAATTTACACTAAAAGAATATTTCAAATTAGTATTTACTAAATCTTCTAAACAAAACTACACTCAAACGAGATTTTTAGTGCAATAATTAATTTTAAGTATTCAAAATAAATTCTCATTTCAAATATTAATTTTAAAAACTCTCAAAAATTACTTTCAAACAATATTTTGGTGGTAATCGCTACTTCTCAATACTCAAAATAAATTTTTATTCTAAATACTAATTTCAAATACTCTTAAAATCTACATTCAAAACTTTTTTACTGCAATAATTACAAATCATTACTTTTAAATATTCAAAATAAATTTTCATTCTAAATACTAATTTTAAATACTCTCAAAAAAATTTTAAATATTCAAAATAAATAATTATTCTAAAACTGATACTAAATACTCTTAAAATCTCCCTCCAAATATCTCTAAACTCTTTGAATCCTACTACCTACTCCAGACAAACACGTGGCACCTACTCCTCGACAAATTTCCCTGTATAACTCGCCACATCATCTTCAAAATCTCAACGGATATCTGACGTGGCATCTTTCTACTCGCGACTGTATCTACGTGACAAAATTACATTAGACATTTTAATGTTTTGTTTAGAATGGTAGAGCACGCACCGGATAAATTTCGGTTTAAGTATATAAACAAAATCTGGTTAATTTTTCGTTCATGAAATTAAACAAGAAATGAAACGAATGGAAACTTGAGGATTCGAGCAAACCCTAAATCGAAGAAATTGTAATCCAAAATTATGAGTAATGGGAAGATCCAGAGCACCGCCATTACCAACCATGGCAAAAGGATTATTGTCTCCTCCGACATTGAAGATCAATAAGGATTCTCATTCCATCAGAAAACCATCGCCGTCTAATTCCCCTTTTTCTTCGGCGTCGCTACCGCGAAGCCACCGCAGCGTCAACCGGTGATCATTTACACGCATTCTCCCAAAATCATCCACACGCATCCTCGAGATTTTATGGCGTTGGTTCAGAAGCTCACCGGAATGCCTCGATCCGATGACGACGAGGCGAAATCCGGCGAGGAGAGTAATGAATCGTCCTCTGTCGTGACAGAGGAAAATTGCTGCAGCGGCAGTGGCTTGGTGGAAGGTCGGGTTAATTCGTGCTTTGCTGCGCCAATCTTCAATTCGCCGCCGCCACCACCTCCGCCACAAGTTCCGAGTTCTTACCTAACTAACGTTCCGGTTTTCATGCCGAATTCGACGGAGTTTTTGAAGTATAATCAGGCGTTCTGTAACTACGGTGATTTTTTGGCGTTTGTTGTTCCAAATATCCATTCTCGTTCGTCCATGAATTCCTCGCAGAACGGAATTAACGATTACTGTGAGTATGGTGAATATTAATTAGGTTTTTTCGAGCTCTTTTTTCGATTTATAGTTGAGATTGGGGAGGGATTATTTGATTCCATTTGATTTCAGAGCAAATAAATATTAGAAAAACTTACTAAATTAATCAAATCAAGATAATAATTATAAATATAATTTAAAAAGAAATAGAAAATGTGTAATATCTTACTCATGAATATTAGGATGTATTTTTTTTATAATACAATATTAATGATTATAAAAAGTAAGTACTTTAAAATTTTGCTTACATTTATAATTATCCAATAAGTTAATGAGAATAGCTCATTAACTATAATTATCCAATAAATTAAAGCCGTCTAACAATTCTTTCAGCTTGTTGACCATATTATGTTGACAGTATTCATTAAAAATTAATAGGCTACTGATTTGTGATCCATTTTTGTTAGAATAGGCATCTTCCAAATTTATGGATGGAATTAATATACTATTCTTTTTTTTGTCTGATCATATTGATTCGTTTCTTTTCCAAAGGATTTGTCCTTTTTTTGGTTCATTTGAAATATTCGTTGGAAGAAATTTTATGACAATTATGGAGATCGAACTCCAATCAAATTTATATTCTTCGAAGGAAGAAATTTTATGACGAATATTTTTTGCAACATTGGAAACAAAATGCAAGAACATTTCTCATACAAATCCAGATTGACGTTTCGCTGGCTTACATCTAGAAATAGTTTACAAGGTACTACTAAGCTTCTCCAGAGTACAACCTAAACCTTTTCATTGGGGCTTATTACACAGCTTTACTCTACATGTACAAATGAAAAAAATGGATAATTTCATTTTGTCTTCTTGTCTTCCTTTTCCCTCTCGAGAATAACAGGAGCTGCTGGAATGCTGAACCACCATTCCTTTACTCTTCTTGTACATCTCTCTGTGCTTGCTTTTCTTGGGGGTGAGAATCTTGTAAATGCCTCCAAAAATACCAACAAGACTATGTATTTTGTGGGTAGGAAGGCCAGAGTTATGGCTATCACTAGAAGAGCAGCTGCAAACCTCATTGTGGCCTGCTCATATCAGTAAAACACTTGAGCTTGTTTGGATGTAGTTTTTAAGAGTATTTAGAATGGAGATTTATTTTGAGTATTTAGAAGTAATGATTGCAGTCAAAAACTTGTTCGGATGTAATTTTTAAGAATATTTAAAATGAAGATTTATTTTAAGTATTTAGAAGTCATGATTGTAGTTAAAAGCTTGTTTTGATATAGTTTTTAGGAGTATTTAGAATGAGGATTTGTATTAAATATTTAGAAGTAATGATTGCAATCAAAAGTTCATTTGAATGTAGTTTTCTTTTAAGAGTATTTAGTAAATACTCTTTCTAAATACTCAATCCAAACATCCCAAGCGAATCATGGCATTCTATCAAATTGGTCTTTCCATCAGCATCAGATACTTAACTAACTACTTTGTATGTGATGAGATTTAGATGGTGAAAGTGAAATCAAATCCCAGAGTAAACAGGTTCGAACCTGAGGGAAAATGGCTAGCAGCAAGGCGCGCAGCTTGAGGAGAACGATATTACCGTCTTGGATGAACTGTTCTGCGTGTGAAATCACATTCTGAACAGCCAAAAGCTGCTCCATTGCATTCATTGCCGGAGGCGCAATGACCTTAACTTCGTCGACTGGGGTACCGTGGTTGAAAAGTCGTGTAAGCATCACGAAAGCTGCCATGAACAGAAGTAGCATGGAAAAGGCGTAGGGCAGCCAGTCCCTGAGAAAAGAACATCCAAGTTGATCATCTATGTTTTCTAGTTTGGATACTTGAAGCTCAATGGTAGAGAAAAACAAAGAGACTTATGGAGCTGGCACCAAAACAGACTTGGTAAGATCTTCTCATAATTCCTTAACAAAACACTTTCAAACACGAAGTTTTATATCTTAACATTTACCTATAGATAATGTAGCTGGAGATTAAACAGAATGCCAATGACTTGATAGGATCTTCCCATAGTGCCAAAGAAAGAAGCCTCTTTCCTAGTTCACTCACGGGCAACATTAATTCCTGCAGTACAATGATACAGGCCAAATTTAAAAATAGTATATCCAGATTATATGGAAGATCTGAAGAGATAGGGTTCAGAATCATCATAAGGGAATACCCTTTAGAATGATTTAGAGAAATACTAGAGGTGGTTTAGCAAACAAAAGGAGTTGGTTATAATATTTTGTTCTAGATAGGGAGGTTGAGTTGAGTGATTGTTTAGGGTTTGAGAATGCTCTAGATAGGGAAGTTGCTATCTCTTTTTACAACGGTGATTGGGCCAGTTTACGTGCACCTCGACTATTATTACGAAGTAAATCACCTAATACCTGGGTGTTAAGAAAATTCATAGTAAATTGAATTCAAAGTAGGTGGTCATTATGGATTGAATCTATAATCTTTTGGTTCTCCAAGATCCTTTTGACTAACCACTAGGCCAATCCATGAAGATTTAGTTCGGTTATCTTTGTATTTCTTATTTTCATAATTCAATATCGGCAGCATACTCCCTTAAATAGCTACAAAAGTAATCTTCTAAAAAGGCAAGAGATCAACATACCTTCGTGACTGCCAAATTAGTATCAATCCCATTTACTTTTGCTCCATCAACTGTCTGTTGAGCCATCACCACCTTTTCATAGTTGTTTCTTGATTCCTTGACTGCAATTTCCAAAGGAGTCATTTTCCCAACAGCAATTTCACCCACAAGAAGCTCGTTTTCAATGGAATCGGTTAAAGCCGATCCAATTCCAAATCCCAAGTGAGAAACCGAAACGAATGCTGAGATTGAATACATTCCCTTTTCATAAATAGATTTGTTTGTCCAGTCACTCTCCTTCATGTCTGGCATATTTGCAAGGGTTTCCAATATTAAGTCTCCACCTGGGAGCTGATCACAAAGATTAAACATGAGAAGCGACTCCCAGCCAAAAGATGGTGTAGAACATATATCTTGAATGGCTTGTAAACGTAGAATTCCAAGGACAGCTTTTGAGAGAGCTTCACTCCTTTGAACTCCCTTGATCTGGAAATTGTTGATAAATCTATGAACATATAAAACCTCACGGATAATTGCCAGCCAAAAATCTCGACGAGTATGGCCTTTAAGTTGAGGAAACTCAATCACAAATGGTTCTGATCTACAAAGGTACACATTTGGCAGATCTTTAATTGAATCGTATTAATCACCAATCAATCTAAAAGAGATTGGGGTAAATTTAAGTATATCATCTAACACTCACTCTCACTTGTGAGTTTCAAAAATTGAAAAATACCAAACCAGCAGAGAAAAATATTCATTGGGAGGACTTCATAGAAGATTAATCACTTCGAAGAGGAAGCGAAATAATGTCGAATCTTGAGGCAAGAGAAACTAGATTGGGATAATTTTGGAGAAAATTGATGGCTCTCAAAACATATTAGAAAACTCAATGGACTCTTGATACAATATTAAATAGTATGAGATTTCATACCGATAATATATTGATCAACTGTGCTAAATCACCAATCAACCCAAACCAAACTTAGAGGAAAATTTAATTATATCAACTAACCATCTTAATATTGTTAATGGTCAAATAGAAGACGTTTGTACTGTGTACCATTAGCCTAATTAAGCCTGGTCCTCCCGAAAAGAAAGGATCGAAGTACTTACAAGGAGATGGATTTATACAGAACCGCCTTATCGAAGAGGCGGGTACCCCATGGTCCAGTCAATTCAGGTTTGATAACCTGTTTCAGATCATCAGATAAGTCATATTTTCTTGCCTTGTCAAACGATACAACACGAAGAGCTTCAAAGTAAAGTGCATGATCTGTCAGAACCAACCTACCTGCACATATAAGAAATAAAGAACGTGATAATATGAGCTTTAACAATAAGATCTGCAAAACACAATCTGATATTATACTAACTGTGAAATATTTTCCTCGATAACAAAAATAAGCAAGAACAAGTTAATGAAATCATTTCATGACTGACCCGGCCATGTAGAAATTCCTGCATGTTCAAGAACTGGTTGTGTGGTGACTGTTCCATCAACCTCTAAAATCATTTCTTTTCTCAATGATCTTTCAGACTGAAGAAGGTTCGACTCTGATAGGTTTTTCATTTTTCTCATCGCTCTATCAAGATGAACATGTAACATTAGACCGAAATAACTAACAAAATAGCAAGTTGGGATTCATACTATTTAGTATTTAAAATTTTCATGTATGATATAGAAACAGATTGAAAGGTGCCTAGCCTACTTTTCAAGCGAGCTCAAGTACTTCTCAAAGATAGAGAACTGAAGTCTAGCACCGGTCGATGAAGTAAGCACCTCAAAAAGATTTCCGCAAATGATCACATTCGAAATTATGGGGACTGCCGCGGCAATTCGAGAGAAAGCCTCCACCCCAACTGATGCATCTTCAGCAATCTGTAATAAAGGGCAAAACAAGGTTGGCTAGAACTATCTTATATTGAGTACAGGTACAAACACCATAAAACCAAAAACTATCTTATATTGAGTACAGGTACAAACACCATAAAACCAAAACCTTACATTGAGAACAGGTTGGCTAGAACTTGCCGGGGCCTCCCAAGCTATCATCACGTCGAACATCAAGCGTCGAAATTTTCTATCAGCCAAATAACTTGTGTTTTGTGTTGATAGTGCAAGTGCCCTGAAACTGCAATACTCCAGAAAGTTTCTAGCATAATTGGAGGGAAGCTTGATTGAATCAATTGCTTCCACATCAAAACTTAGCTGAAGTTTGCCAGAAGAAACACCGAGGATTCTGCATATTTGACATCGTAATGGCTTTAACGCGGAATCAATTATGTTCTTGAACTATAGTTTTCTAAGCCGTCTAACTTTTTTAGTTCAATAACAATTGAGGTGGGGAGATTTGATGCCATGGACACACACTTATATCAATTAAGCTATGCTCGAAAATCCATGTTGTAATTTGTTACTCACATTATGTCATTAGGGAATTTTGTTTCAGCAGTTTACCATGGATTTAAGTTAGTTATCCTAGGGGTAAGTTAGGGATCTACGTCCTTTGTTCTCATATATAAGCTCATCATTTTGAAGTTTTCTTTGAGATAGCCATTTGAGAGATTGTGAGAGGAATTAAGGTTTTCGGTTAGTGCCTTCTTTCTTCTCTCTCTTATATTTTAAGAATGAGTAATAGAATTCGGCTCTACGGTTCAAAAATGAATAGTGAATGTAGGGAATTTTCCGGAACCACTATTATTTCTCTCCTCATTTCCTATTACTTGTAATTTGTTTCTTTGCCTTCATTTGAACTTGATTTCTTTATATGAACACGTTAGATTTTGATTCTATTTAACAACATAACATTATAAAGAAATATCAAGAACCACTAATCATACAGAAAAAGAAAAGAAAAGAAAAAAAAAACTGATATTTTCCTAGAGAACTAGAAGGAATAGTGAGAGTATAGAAGATGGTATGAACTTACTTAGAACATCTCCGAACAACCACATTAGCAAGTGGAGAGAGCTCAGTAATCCAATTCCTCTGACCAGAAGGAGACCTTTCGATTTCTTCAAGTTCTTCGTCGAAAGAGCTCCGCTTCCCTAACAACCATTTCAATGAACTATTTCTAACTAGCCCCTCCAGCTTACTTCTGGTTTTGCTAACCGTAGTCATTTCTATTCAAAATCTTGCAATATCATAGATATGAAAGATACTCATACCCAATTAAGCAATCGAATATGCGGCTAACACCGGATGAAATTCACCTTACAACATCACTTTTTAACCCGGGAATCTAAAGCCTTGCTCGTCTAAATTCAAGAACAATCACATCCGTCCTTAGGCCAAGCATCAGAAACAAGGTAAGAAACGGAAACAAAATCACAACCGTTTCTAAGTCAGGCACCGAGAGATAACGTAAGAATCGAAGGCAAAATTTTAGGTGGTGCGAGAAATTAATTCCTACGACAGTCTCGAACATGAGACCTCAAGGGGAGTATACCCTGTAGGTTTAGACGCTCAACCACTGTGCTGCGCCTGGACGCTTTACAATGTCAGTTAAACAAACAAAAACACTGCTACCTTCGAATAGAACTAG
Organism: Cyclanthera cordifolia; assembly: GCA_037832605.1. Classification (NCBI taxonomy): domain Eukaryota; kingdom Viridiplantae; phylum Streptophyta; class Magnoliopsida; order Cucurbitales; family Cucurbitaceae; genus Cyclanthera; species Cyclanthera cordifolia. The sequence continues at coordinate 1,517 of JBBMEG010037649.1, read as the reverse complement.
TGAATTTATGCATCACTTCAACCAATTACGCGCCCTAATTAACAATCCAAACAACTTCTCTGTTCGTATAAAAATGGTTAATGATCAAACAGAATAATTTCACTTACCTGAAAACCCTTCAAGCGATTAAGCAGCAAAATAGAAAACCCAAGAAGCAGAGTATCAAATCCAGTGACAAGAACCCGCCGCCGTAAACTCCGTCGAAAAACCAAAACCCTAATCGCCAAGTATTAAAGCTTCGGAACCCTAGGCCCACACCATTAATGTAGAGACCCACATCGCCGATTCGCCGGATTTTGAAGAAGAGTCGGTTCGATCAGTCTCCACAACTGCAAGGAACGTCAAATATTCTGTGATGGGTTGGGATAAGGAATAACTAAGATTCAAATTTGGTTGTGGAGCAATTGTCAAACATGTCATCATCACTTAGTTGATTGCTTCTCCCTGACAGTTCCACATGTTTGGAGGCAAACAGATTAAATGAGGAGAAAAAGAAAAAAAAAAATAAAGATGGTAAGGAGTGATTGAATTTTGGACTTAGTAGAGAGGTGAGGAAATTGATAAATAATAGAAAATTGACTAGTTTAAGATTAAAATATTTGCGTAAGAATTGATATTTTATAAATAATAAATTATAAAAGAAAATTTAATTTGTGTTTGAGAGTGAATCAAATTATTTTGAGTGATATTTGATTAAATTTCTTTTGATTTTATAGGATATCTGAGTTAAGAAAATGTTGGAAAAGAGTTGCGAAGAGGGATGCTAATCAAAGCAAATGTTAAAATTTCGTCTGGGTCGGGAGTCTAGGGTTTAGGTCGTGGGGGTTGGTTTTTCTGGTGCGAGGAAGCCGCGGGGGAGGAAAAGGACAAGGGAGGTTTTATGGAGAGTTCGTTGCGAGATTTACTGGAAGATTTGAAATTAACAGAAGAGGAAAAGGAATGCAGGCTGGAGGTTGAGGATAACGACGTCGATGAGGCAAATAAAAGGCTGAGGAACTCGGCGTTCTGTAAGCTCCTAATCAATCGCTCTTTCAACGCTGATGTCTTCAAGGCAGTGATGCTGAAGGCTTGGGAGGTGGAGCAGGAAGTCGAGTTCGATTCTTGGGGTAGGAATATGTTTCATTGCCATTTTAAAACTCAAGCTGATAAAGAAAGAGTTCTAGACGGGGGGCGTGGGTTTTTGATAGGGGCCTGGTTGTTTTCGAAGAATCTTCGGGGGACGTCTCACCTGAGGAGATGGATTTCAGATTCGCACCCTTCTGGATCCAAGTAAGTAAGCTACCTCCCCTTTGTTTTTCATTGAACTTCGCTAGACAAATAGGAAATAAAATAGGCAGATTCCTGGAAGTGGATATGGATGAGAAAGGAAGGTGTAGGGGAAATGTTCTGCGATTGAGAGCTAAAATCGATATCCTTAAACCACTAAAAAGAGGGATGCTAATCAAAGTGGGCTCGATGAAGGAGGAGAAATGGGCTACTTTTGCTTATGAAAAACTTCCGGATATGTGCTTTTTCTG